>NNCF01126132.1:307414-393814 GCA_002313205.1 Laupala kohalensis
TGGATTTATTTATGTCATTAAACTCTCTTGTAAATTTGTAAAGGATTTTAAGTGGTTTTAGTGTATTATTAATAGTCAATACTTGAGCAAGGTGATCACTGTATCCGGCGATAAACACTTCAGACAGATACGAGATTCCATTGTTGACTATAATTTGATCTAGCAATGTTTGAGATGAACCGGAGAGGCGAGTGGGGTCGTTTATCGTAGTAATAAGGTCGAAGGAGTCGATAAGATTCTTGAATCGATTAATTGGTGAATGTTCAGAGTCGGATGTTCTCAGGAAATTGATGTTAAAATCACCATACATAACGATAGATTTAGTAGATTTATGTGTGATCTGTTTTAAAACAATTTCGAAGTTCTGAAAAAATATGTCAAGATCTGATTGNCACACAAAACAACAATACCGGTGTCGGTCAGATTAACTGCAGAAAATTCGAACCACTATCTACGCAGAAGTTCTCGTAGCCTGTCAGTGGAGAAGATAAAATATCATTAAGAACGTAGATACACGTACCTCCGCGGGGATTTTTTCCTTTAAAAATTTGCCGACAGTAGGAACTTGCTAAATAATAATTATAAATAGCAGTATCGTTGATGATGTTAGTTGAAAGCCAATGCTCTGTGAGGCATAGCAAATCGAATCGACTTTCGTGTACCAGAATTTCAATGTCTGTCAATTTGCCTTCCTTATTTTCTTGAGTCATCTACTCTCAATATTTAAAACGTGTTTTGTGTTGGAATTGTAATTACATTGCAAGACAGTCTTTTGCTTTTCAGGCTTGCATTCATGTGCTTCATCATTTTCTGGATTTGTTCTCTTCGGAATATTTCTGCTGCCAGGCACAGTTTGAGAGATCCATCGGAGCAGACGACCTGTCAACTGCGCTCATACTTTGTCTCGCTGAAGACTGCTTCCTGCTGCGTCCTCATTGTGAGGTTGCGAGGTCGTCAATAAAGCGCTTACACGCCTTATTTCTCTGACACTTTCTGCTGCTTCTTCACCTACCATGTGGTAAGCATGGTAGGACGATGCGCAAGTCTCGATTTTGGTACTGCACTCAATCGGGTTGTGTAGAATCTCGCAAAGATGTAAGATTTTCAGTCGTAAAGAAATACTTCTATCACTGCACTTAAAATACGCATTGTAACAATTGTAACACTCGATGAATATTTATAACTCAGGAAAAGTCATAAACTTGTAACACTGTACATAGAATACTTGTTAGTTGTAATCAATGAGTATTTGTCACTGCGCGCTTACCGAGGAGAAGCTCTTGCGGACACGTCTCCTTTGCTCAAAGGCACGAAGCGAAGAATCCTACAATGAACGAAGACACGATGTATTGAGTGTAAACGAAAATGTTTTGACTTCATTCAGTGATGGTTTAGAGAAAATTAAACATTCTGAAGAGAAATTAGTGTTTTAGTTTTAGAAATATTTTAACATTACATCAATTTAACTGGAGATTTCCCTAATTCGTTTCCTTCGGAGTGTATTCAGTTTCACTACGATGTCATCTTTAATTTTTGTTTCTCAGAAAACCATTGCAGCTTCCTTGATTAAAATCGTCAATCAAGGTGTATAAATCACTGTTACTAATACACTCATAAGAATGTTACATTAATACAGAGAAAATTTCCATTAACGAATCTTTATGGATAGTGGTCGTTTCTATACAGCGGCCTCTTTTTCACTTCCCGTCATTTTATTCTTCGATGGGCATTACTTCCCAAAAGTGGATAGTTCTCAGTGGCGGACAAATTTTAAGGTTTCATGAGTATCCGTCGTAGAGATGTCACATAATTTTCTATTATCATTATACAGTGTATGTTCAATTCATGGAAAATTCTGGATTTTAGCTCTTCGAGACCATGTTATAGGTTGACATTTCATACTTCTCCGTATCTCCATTGCTCTGAGTGAACTGTACTTCACTACACTGAGACTTCTCTATAACGTGTTTGTGGTACCTTAAAACTTGTCCGCTATAGAGAAGAGTAAAGGTAAGGTGAACGGAGAATAGGCAAAACCTAGTACGATGCACCTAATTTTCTGAGATGTGGTACCAATTGTATCTAAAAAACAGTTAACTGAAATAATGTTCTGAACAGTAAATCGAAGTAGAAAAGTAATTGAATTTTCGTAATATGTCACAGACAAAGTACTACATTTAAAACTTTTTTAAGGCATAGAGAAAATAACTAATATAAAAAATATTCTTATAATACAACTTATATGGATAAACGATTTTTATAGTGCCTTCCTTGTTTATTACTTTTTTATATTTTTGTACTTTTATCTTTAATTTTTGCATATTTAAAATACATAAATCAGATGAAACTACTTATATCCAGATTTGGTTCAATAAAAATAAAGTTGATTCCTAAGAAATAGTCTACTATAGCAACAAACATCAATGTAAAATGAATAATTGACAGTTGTCTGAATGTTGATCGTTGATAATTGCACTCACCCATACATCTATGGAGATGTATACTAACCCAAGAAACCCTTCAATGTACGAAACGAAGTTCACTTGTTAGCTTAAAAATTGCAGTGTTAAATGATGGAGACTATTCTTTATTCATACGAGTGAAAGGTAACATTGCTAGCGTACCACGCGGAAGCTTGAAAAATTAAATATATAGGCTAGCTTCCATCTTCGATTTATTAATTGAATTTTTAATTCAATATGGTGGATAAAGGAGAACATTCGTGATTTTACGTATATTTCTTCCGTGTACCTAAACGTTGAGAAGACATAACTTTCGGTCAGGTGAAATTGGTAGCGAGCCGGGAATCGAACCCGAAACTATTGCTTTGACCACAGGGGTGCAAACCGGTGGTGTAATGGTTAATAACCCTGCGATCAAAGCATGAAACCCGGGTTCGATTCCCGGCTCGTCGCCATTTTCACATGACTGAACGTTATGGCATTCATGATATAACTGGTACGTTACACGCTACTTCAGGTAATTGAAAATACCCTTAATGTGTATTATGATTCTTGTTATTCAAAGATCAATTCCTTTTTCGTGGCATCACTTGAGGTGCTGTGCAGAAGCTAGCAGCATCTGAACTTTTCAAACGATAATTCAAGTTCTACCCTGAAACCGAACGATTTTCTCGCGCACTTTTTAATCACGTGGTTTTATGCGGAAACACTTCGATTTAATTTGAGATATCGAAAAATTGATTCAACGTCTATCTTTATAGTCAAATATTTCAAGTTACCCCCTTCACCCCCTCCCACGGATCTTTCACTTCCTGTATCTGGAATGAGATTCTAGTGTGAGGGGTAAACTCGAAGAATTGCAGCAAAGAAGTGTCGATGATAACGTTAGACTCATGGAAGATTCAATTGTGAGCGGTGGGCGACGTCAACGCAGCAGACGAAGATGTGAGGGACAAGACTAGAGCGCAGTGCAGCACAGTCACGAGCGCGACGCGGCCAGTGAAATATTCATCAGAAAGCGCCCCCGGGAGCGATGGTTGGGCAGGATGGAAAGCATGGGGGTTTGAAAACGAAAACATACAGCAAGCCAGGAGGCGAGGTAAGAGCCTCGAAGTCTCCTATTCTCTCTTGCTTGTTTCAATTTACATTTTAATCCAATTACTCTATTTTTTTTTCGAGTTTTATTAAAAAAACACGCAATTTGTTAAAAGACTATAATGTTTCTTGAAAGAAATTTAGTTGAGACATGCCATACATAAAAAGCAACATATAACGACCACGCAGATGGTTCTTTTCAGTCAATTAATTAAAATTCAGCGCTTCGATAAAAAGCAGAGAAATTGATACATCTAAAGAGGATCCTATACGAATACATACAAAGGACACAAGTAAATTGATGTAACGTTTGGAAAATACAAAAAATTATATTTCCAAGTAATTGCTGAAGATGAAAAAATAGATGGTTTTAACTGATCATGCTTAATACTACCATTCAGGTAAATGGTGAGACATCAGGGCATTTGTATTAATATTACATCCAGAGGTATTGAATGTCATGCAAATGAATACTTTAGTTTTTTATTATATTTATGTGATTATGTTATAGCAAAATTATCGACTGTTTTTAATATTAAAGAGTGAGAAAGAAATCTAATAAAATTCTAATAATATTATAAGAATCATAGAAATATATTGGAAAAATAAACCATGAATAAGTAGCAATTAGATCAATGAGAGATGCTGTTAATTCAAATATTGAGTTTTCTGTCTGTTCAATTCAATAAAATTGTCATACGTCACCAGTATCCTATTTTTAAAAATCTAGCCGCGTGTTATGACGGCAATGACTATTTACTCTTTTTTCGTTCTGCAAATACTAATACAATACTGCGGGACATACTTTTCATAGATAAAAAAATTAAATAAAAATTGTCAAATCAAACTCAAAGCAAAAAGTTATTTAAAATATCATATATGACATAAATTAATTTAAAATATCAATCAAAACTGTCAATAACAATAACTAAAAGTAATCTTGTTTTTCAATATACTGCCGAAGTATGTTTTTTATTTCAGGGAACATACCGATGCACGTTTGTGTTATTAGTAATTATTAATTTGTTTTTAAGCTATGATTAATACTCTTTCGTGAACTTTATTTTGAGAACGAGTAATCTTATCACGACCTCCTTCACACGGAGACAAAGAACACAATTGCAACTAAGAGTACGTAGTAATATTCAATTATTCAAACTACAAGGAATTTGATATTGACAATTCTAAGATTTGATATTCGTTTAGGTCATAAATAATAGTCCCTATTTTTTAAATACACCAACGTTTCCGGTCATTTTTATTTTGGGCTTCATCAGAGCTACAACAAGATTTGTGGATGTTACAACCAAAATTGGCTAAAATAAAGACGGCGAAAACGTTGTGTTGAAAAATAGGAGTTATTATTTATGACCTATCAATTAGTGTGAAGAGGTGTTTTTTTAATCATACATTGCAATATTTATTAATATCACGTGATATGTAATTTTCAATAAGGGAAAGAAGGTTGATAAACACTTTATGTACTTCGACGTATGATCAATGTTGGAACGAAGTTAAGGAATCCTTCTGGTATAGTAATAGGCTGGTAATTACCTAGAATTTAAAACGAAGGATTCCACAGCTTTCTTCTCTACAGGGTCTAATTTGTAGAGACATACCAATAATTCTCCTCAAATTTAAAGACAGTGCCATACACATGATTTAGAACAGCGCTGTCCAACTTTTCTGAACCCGCGGTCCATTTTCTATATAATTTCATTGGATCGGACCGGTACGGGATGCGGTTTGGCAAAACTAATGGGTCATATTTATTTATTTGTAATGCAATATTTTAATTATCATCGACAAATTTATACTATTTTAAGTTGGAAAAATTAAATAGCATATTTCTTTATTTATTAAATTATAGTACTACAATAAAATGTTTTCATATTGTAATTCATGACGCGGTAATTCCAAATGTAATTTTCTATTTCCTCTCACAGGACATGTCACGTCGAATATTAATCCTGACAACTATGACATGTAACACTAACATATTGAAATCTTTTAAACAGTCTCTATGAGACCACCTCAGAGGTGTGTGAGTCTCACAAGTTGAATGTCAATGGTAGACTGGACCCAGAGGCGAACGGGGAGTCGGCGTTGGTAGGCGCATCAGAATGTTAAGCTGAAGATCCCGAGTTCGAATCTCGGTCCCGTCTCCCATTTCCATTCAACATAACGTAATTAATTGTAATCCCCCTATCATCTGATGAACCATTTGATGTAAACTGTACTAGAACTCAAGGGCCGTAAAAATTGGTTCGCAGGCGGTTTGTTGTACAGCGCAGATTTCGATGAATCGTGCATCCTTTTACGAATTCTGAATTGGTATGGGCTTAACATAAGAATTTCATAGATGCTTGAAATTTCCGATAAGGGTTCTGAATGTACTCGTAAAACTAGGGAAATGCCAAGACATCGGCAAAATGTAAGATAACAGAAACAACAATATTACGAGCGCTCTGTTGCTTGAAGGTTATGAAAGCTGAGCAGAAGGCAGGTCCAACAGGGTCGTCACCATCAATGCGGAGTAGATACCAGAGACTGCCTCTGGCGAAGTTGCGATTTGCGCACAGGATGTGTTTCTGGGGAAAGTGAAGCTTTGTATTACACAGGAGAGAGGAGATAAAGTACTTAAAGGAAAAACTAACAGTTTCAGGAATGTGTTGGTCAGGTGTAAATTTAAGCTGTAAAAACTTTTTCTGAAATATATAAAAATGTTAAAGCATGAAATTTCAATAATATACTCGATATAATATTAAAGCCAGTGCAAAGAAACTGGGGGTGTCCTGGTTGTCCGCACAAATCCTTCTTTTTTTTAATAATAAATTTTGTAATTTACATAATATAAAACATACAGAAATGTTACAGAAAAAATAAAATTAGGTTATAATTTTTTTGTCATACTTTTCCTGGATTTCAGTCTCACCATTGGCGGATTAAGGACGATTTTTAAATAAAATTAATAATTTGACATTATTGTCCTAAAATTATAATTTCTATATGTGGCTTTAAGGGTCTTTAGATAGATGAAAAACTTGTTTGAACCTCCCGCTAGGCTGGGTATTCTCTATTATATATCCTCTAGAGTGAACACACTCCAAAATAAACTTCAGACTACGCCTTTGTCTAGAGCTACGCTATTCAGTCGTGAGAGGAAGGCAAGATTTACATTCATTCTACGCAATATCACGAAAGGTTAAAATAAAAATTATTAATCTCTTTCAATGTGATACTCATGAAAATTCTTGGTCAATTACACTGCCACTTTACAATATCTTCATAATAGTTATTGCGAAATTAATTGAGATATTTAATTTCTCTTACTAAAATATCCAATGTAAGAACTGAGTATAAAACGGAATATAATTTATTTCGTCATTTTACTAAACCTCAGACATACATCAGCTGCAGCATTTTTTTTCTTTCGCTTATTCCTTAGTTGAAGCGGGAGGGAACAAAGATTTATTCTCCCAGATAGATCGTATTCTCAAGATCCCATGTCTTTATGATCTATTTTTTGCCCAATTTATGATGATAATTAAAGCTCATTTTTTCAGCTTTGCACGCTAATGTTTATAATGTGAAAAAAAATTTTTTAAAAAACAACGGAAATGAAACGAATATTTTAATGATGTAATTAAATATTCTAATTTGAATAATATCAGTGTCTACGGTCATCATAAAAAAATAAAGTTTATGGCGATATCAATGTTTTTCGATTTAATAAAACATAAGCTTAGGTGATATTTATAATAGTTTGAAGGGAAAAAAGGTAGAAGAAATATCTTTACCTTTCTTATACTACAGAAGGAAGATAAACAATTGTTCCGACAACCTATTATAAATCATACTTATTCACAAAACATATTTCGGAGCCTGAATTTGTGTGTTTTAGATGTACTTTCTTGGACAATTGAATTGATAGCTCAATAACAATATATACTCATAGAGGGATGATACTATCGTGATGTAACTCTAGTGCATAAGTTACTCTCAAGATTTTATCCATTTCAAGGTCAATTTTTGAAATTTGGATATATCTTTCAGATATTCATAGTACTTCTTTAACTGTAACAAAATATCACGTCTCTCCATGCATGTCCGCAGGAATATTAACAGCGGTCGAGAACATGAGCTCGCACCCTCGTCACACAACCCAGGTACGAAATCGCCTCGCAGCTAGTGATCCATAAGTGTTCACCACACGTCTCGACCGGCTCCGGAGTGGATCCGATAACGCTAAAGGTGACTGCTTTGCGTCATCTCCTCGGTGCGCAGTTGGCACTACACGCACCGGAAAACGACAGCACAGCAGCGACCGCCGCCGCTGCGCCGGGGGCATCGTCGATGTAGATAGGGACGTATACGCGCCGTCCTCGGTGGGTATTCTCGCTTGAGGAGGATGCTGAGGACACTGCAGTGGAGGACATGGCTATTGCGGGGCGCCACGAGGTACTAAGAGAGAAGTGCTGTCTCGGGAGGCGACCGATGGAGGAGTGGGTTTAAAAGAACGCAAATACAGGAAGAGGGAATATACAGAAATTAAGGAAGGTAAAAAGACTAGAATAACTCACCAAAACGAGAAATGAAAGTTAAGCCCAAAGAAAAAGAGTGAGATTAATGATGTAAGGAGAGTTATCATTTCTTCCCTCTTGTCTATGGATAATGTATGTATTAAAATGGAGTATTCTCTAAATAAAGTACTCATTTGATACATTTCAAATCAGATCTAATCTATGTTAAAATCGAATCCAAAGTCCCTTCGATTTGCAAAGGAATATAACAATTTTCGTAAGGTATTTAAAAGTAAAATTTTTTAAAGAAAAGATTGCTTTGTAACATGTTTATTACTCTATATTTGTTAAGCAAAGGACTACACACTAATCAATAAATTATCCATTAAGAAACCGAAGTAGGTGGATACAGATCCAATGTCTGTACATGTACCGGAAAAATTGTGATATTTTCTTTCTTGTACAATCGTAACGGTGAAAAATTTCCACTTTCAAATATTCAAGGGAAATATCCCTTATTCGGATCCTCTAATGCCAAACAATTGATATTTAGTTAGCTACTCACCGTGTATGCACATAAGTATTTACGAAACCTCTGGGGGTTTCGTAAAGTTTTAATGCGGTAATGTTTAGTGGCCATCTTAAACATTTTTGCTGTTTGAAAATGAAGGATTCCTTCAAATAAAGTGGAATGTATTTTAAGAACTGCCCCGACAATTTTCTTTAAATTTTCTCCGTTATTAAATCAATTAATAATGATTACAAGTGCATAAGTAGTATTGTGATTAACATCTAAATGTAATTTACTGATATGTTTCAGAGCTCTAGATAGATATTGCGGAAAAAATTATCAAAAAAAACCCAGTTACAAACCTAGGCGTCACATACATCATTGAAAGAAACAATTTGTACATTACACCGCAGTGGTATATTGTAGCGGTAATTGCAGTGTTAGTGGAAGCTTCACGAAAACGTTGCAGGAAGAGTGGTGACTGTGATGGAAGATGCGCCGCTGACGCCAGAAGGGATAACGGCGCTTGCACACAAGATGACCGCCAGTGATAAAGCGTGCGGTCTCCCACCGACGCGGCTCCTGCCAGAGCTCTTATCAATTTCGGACCCCTGAGGGACGCCCTGCGCATTTTCCAGCGGGTGAGAGGAAACAGCGACAACGCAAGTTCAAGAGAAGATGTTCAACTATATATGGTACTGTGACCCTCATTTGAAGTAGAACATGTTTTAAAATGAAGAAGAGATATTTAAATACACGTGAAACATATTTTTAACCATTCAGAACCTTATTTTTTGTTAAATGTCGTTTTCTGAGTATAATAACAAAATAAACCAACATAATGACTAGTATTTATAAAAAATAAGCAAATGCTTTTACTCTGTTTGTGCTTTTATTTCTCGCATAAAAGGAAAAACCTTGTACTAATTAACAGTGAGATCAGGTCCGGTAAATATTTGAAGATGTATTTCATAATGATTTCCAGTATAATGATACTAGCAGATAATTAACTGACAGGTCCTGAATGACCAAACAAAATCGGATTTAAAAAATCTTAACACTGACGATGATTGCTTCCAGCTATCAGCTAGGATTGGACATTCCTCTCGTTAAGATATTCACAGCTCCAACTCATTTCCATTTCCAGCACTCAATTAAGAGAGAAGGCAGTATTTATATGACCCATTAGGAATCTTATCACCGTGTTTTGAAATACGTACAAATGACACATGATGCATTAAATGATGTAATAAATGGGAAGAAGCTTTGAAACGGATAGAAGTATTCAGGAGAATAAATCACTTTGTTTCTTGGTTGATTTCCAGCGATATTTCCTTTATGATACTGTAAAAGAATCCACGGAATTTAAAAATTAAACAAAAGTTGTATAACCACGATATTGGTGATGGCTAAGGTCAAAAATTTACGTCTATACATCAATAAAAGTGTTATCAGAAGTAATATTTAAACACTATACGAAGTACTGATATCCATGTAGGTCTAACGTATGAAGGAATAATATAAATAATGTAGAATATAACTGTGTAAATATATTAAACATTATTGGAATTATATGAATTTTCTGAAAAAGTTTAATAATATTCCTGGAAGCATGTTCTTGAAGGATTTAAAAGTGAACTCCAAAGTAGACATAGCTAATTTATCCCCCAAGTCACTTTAAATCTCTACACACTCTATGAATAATGAAGATAGATCTGACAGTGATACAAATATTGCTGATAACGTAAGTAGCTAAAGAAGATGTAATATTATCAATAAATATGTTAGAGGATAAAGCATCGATAGGACCTGGTTTAATCTCTTCTACGTTCTTAAAAACTGTCTCTGTCTCCTTAAACCAATGCGCATCACAATCGCTCAAACAAAGTCTTATGTCTGAAATATGGAAAAAATCTTATATGACCCCATTTTTAAATCTGGTAATAAACATAATATATCTAACTATAGGCCAATATCTATCTCAGGAACTTTGTCAAAACATTTTGGCTTCATAGTTACTGGAAAACTCACAAACTTCTACATTTGGTTTCCAAGGTTCAGCATGGATTTCTTAAGTGTAATCAGCTAACTAATCTTCTCTGGTACAGTGACTATATTTCCAACGCGAAATCAAGCTCCAAGCAAGTTGGTGCTATTTATTTAGATGTCTCAAAGTACTTCGACAGAGTTGATCACGATTTATTAATTTGTAAACTAGGGTTGATTGGGATTCATAGTAAAATACTGAATTGTGTATTAAATAGAGTACAAATTGTAAGAGTAAAGGAACACTTATCAGAGCCCTCTGTGGTCACCTCTGGGGTACAACAGAGGTCTTATCTAGGACCTCCTTTATTCATTTTATTCATTAATGACAAAAGTGTTCACAAATCCTAGTCTACGCAGACGCAAGACGTTATTACATAATTAACTATAATCTGGATGTAACTAAGCTTCAAAAAGATTTTGATTCTATTTTTTCATGTTCTGTATAAAAATATCATGACTTCCATATAGACAAATAGAAAATCTAAGCCTTTATAAGTCTAATAATCTTATAATTTTGATGACTCTGTTACGGGAGTCTGGAAAGAGTCGATTCGATTAGTGGTCTAGGGGCTATATTGGAGAGTTCTTTTAAATTTCAATTACTTGTTAACATAATTGTATCTAAAGCACTTAATTCTTAGATTTCTAAAACGCTCGAGCAAAGATTTCATAAGCATTAATTCCATAATATATGTACACAAAACACTTGTCTGTCTGTACTAAATTATATCTCGTCAATGTGAACTTCACACTATGACAATGCAAGCTTGAGTCTGTACAGCGTAAGTTCTTTATATGTGAGTCATGAAACTTGGGCAACCTATGAGATTTGACAATCATGATTATACCGACATTGCATGCAAACCAAATCTCACTGGTGTAAAATCGTCACATAATTTTAATGATATATTACTTATGAGACGCATACACATATTATATAGAGACATATCAATGTGATCAACTTTGAGACTTGTTTTCTCAACGAATTTCTAAATTATAACTTTCCAAAACCCAGAGCTCTTAGAGCACTGTACTCACAAAAGTTACTATTTTGATGCGTCTAGCAATAGACGAAAAAGGGATTGGCACTATCTCTAATTTTGTGACAATGTGCGAGATTGGCTCAATAGAAATGTGTGTTGAGGTTCAATAATGAATAATGAATCTACTCAATAATTAACCTAATTCTTTCGTAAAATATTGTAAATTGCATGGATTCATTTTATTATGAATATTGTATATTTTATGTACCGCATATGTAAAGGGTTACCCTTGATCTTTCAAAGGGCACCCCGTTAATCTGACAACAATAAACATATTGGCTATACGTGAAGTGTACTATTTATTGCAGAGATTCATATGCAATACAATTAATTGAACAAATACATATTGAGTGGTGTGTCAGTTACAAACAAATTTACAAACAACAGAATCATTTAAGGTAAATTAACAATAGCAACGTATTGGCAATCTACTAGTAAATTGTTATAAATCCTAATTAAAATAATTGTATAATGTAATCAGTCCACATGAATTCTTTGCAATACCTCCATAAAAATGAGGAAATATAAAAAATTCAATACAGAAGTCTTTTTATCTCATTATGATGAAGAGGTTATGTAAAATTATTAGACTTTGAGACTTTTCTCAGAAATGTAAGTAAATGGAAAACGAATGTCATTGAATACAGTATCTAACACACCATTTCTGTTGCTTCTCATTCACCTGATTCAGATGAAGTATACCTATAAGGAAATGCACTTTTACCAACACTATCTCAAGAAGTAATTCAAATAACTTTACCATTTCCCAATGTAATGTCATCTAAAATATTTCCTTTTTCATAGTTGAAAACAGCTCTCCAGACCTAAGAACCTCCAAAGCTTTTCCACGAGGATGTAAACGAGGTGTCTAAAAAAATCCGGAGATTCCAGCCTCTCATTAACTTTTTTAGTGGCCGTAGCGCTCGTGGTGGATGACCTCTTTTCTATACCACTGCTTTTACGACGAGCTGGGTGTGAAAGAGGTCAAGAGGATCCGAAACGAGCAATCAGCAGTCTCATGTACGATGGATGATGTCAGGTGCATCTTGGGAACATTATCCTAGTGCTTCGAATAGCGCAAGAAATATTTCTTTTTATTAAAGAAAATTAAACGTTAATAAAAGTTATCTTCTGGGAAAAAACTTGCGACATAATTAATGATTTTTTATTTTAAAGTAACTATCATGATATAAATAACAATACTCATTTAGTTCTCGGAAACAGAACCTAATATTTGTAATAAATTTTGTCTCAACGACTGGCTAATCTTAATCTGTGTGAGTATTTGTAAGAATATTATAAATGTTTTCTTAAACAAATTAAAATAATAATTCAGTAAAATTCAAAAACCAATCTCAAAGACATGATTTTGTCCCAAAACATTATCACTTCCTACAATTACTTGATACCACTATTCTCATCCCCTGGATCATGCCTTCTAGTATAAAAATACCAATTACTGGTGCACACAACGTGGAGAAAACCATAAACTTTTAATTTTTGCAGTGTCTTGACATACATTGATAGTTACGCAAAGCTATTTGAAGTTGTTTAGTTACTCAGTCTCTTAATATACATGCATCTATACAATCTCTTAATAAACTTCTATACTGCGAAAAAATCTACATATTTCTCAGTAAGAGAGTGATAATATTATGAACTAGCGAACGCGAATGATAATTAAGCATATTATTAGGCATACGAAGTGATTGTCATTATTATTATAGTGACGCAATACCAATGACCTCTGATATTTCAAAATATTAATCGGCTTATTTTGCATGATATTTCAATTCTGTATTGAACAAGCGCACGGAGCAATTTATAGTGATTCATTCGTTGAAATATTGGATTCCTTACTTAATTGGAGAATATTTCATACATCAAAGAAACACTAAATTTTAATGACTTCAATGACTATGACACAAAAGAGTTTAGTTTTCATAACTAATACGATACCATAAGGATACAATCTGAAATGCGTCTGTACCTTACTAATAATCATTAATAGAATTTTTATATTTCAAACGGATCACAAAAAAAGACAAGATATATTAATATTTTAATTCTTTAAACACTTTCTATTTTAATATTTTTTGAAGTTGAAATTGTACCAAATGAAAATCTAAAATGAGCTTCATGTACTTATTTCCGTGAAGAATTAATGTACCGTACTTTCAATATTCGTATCTAGATAGAATAACTTACTGTAAAATATATACAATTTAATATTTCTGCAATTGAATCTGCATAAGATATTTTCCAGAACATTTACATTAAATTCATGTTTTCTTGGATTGGTGACTTAAATTTCTATGACATACTTGTAAATTCATTTCTAACTCAAATGACAGAGTATACTTACTGCATGTACTTTAAAGTTCACGAAATGTTATAATATTTTAACACAACGCATATGATCAAAAAAAAGGAACATCCAGAAAAACGAATTTGAGAACATAAACATTCTGCATGAAGCTATCAAGTGTTCAAATTTGACTCTAGAATTATCAATATGGAACTATCACACATACGAATGTAAATACTGAATAATTAAATTGGGTATCATTTGTGGATAACAGCACATTATATACTACTCGTACAGTTGTCAAATTTCAATCATTATTTTAATCTTTAAGTCCACGCCAAATTTCAATGCTCTACAACCTCTCCGTATGGACTGGCAACTTAATTGACTACAGCGAGTCAACAGTAGATAACACACGTTGTATTTTAAAACTCAACCTTCCCTCCACGAATTTTAATAATAATAAAATATCACTAAACACAATTTTCGGTCGGGGTTCTTCCCCCAAAATATTGTAGAGTAAATATATTTGCAATACTAGTGTGTCGCAATAGTACATTGGAGTATTGTATAGATCAATACACATCTCTTCAAACTTGGTACACTCCTTGCAGCACAACTGTCAAATTAATCGAAAACATTGAATAATATAAATTTTAATACTATTAAGGATATACAAATGAAATAATATCAAAAATATAACTATTATAACCTTAATGTTTAAAATCATCTCTCGATCTCTCACTATATTTTTCCCCCTTGTAATTGAACTCCGTCGCTAAAACTCTCATAAACGGAGTAAATACCACTGTAGCCCTTGTTCAAAAATTACCACGTCGTGGACCAGAGACCAATGCAGTTTCTGTGGAGATGACCGCAAAGAGCTACGTCAGCGGTGAATACCGGAGTGAAGGCAAGCTGAGGTGGCGATGGAAGCAACGTCGGATGGAGAGGGGGCCGGAAGCAGAAAGGGCGAGGGACGACCGAGGCGCCGCGCCGACCGCAATTAGGAACAGGCCAACGGACGAGCCGAGGGAGGAAAGGTACTGCGTCTGCGACTGTTGCCGTTCCTTTTCGCCCGTGGCTGACCACAGCCTTCGTCAGCAGTCGCGCCGCGTCAGCCATTCCACGCTCCAAAAGAGGGTACTTTTGACCTCGTTTCTGGGGTTGAGTTCATCGCAATCAATTCATTGTCTTGTATAGTTGTATAATTCTACGTTTCCATAATGCCCATAAGCAAGCCAATAGTTGGCCTCCAATGACTGGAAGACAATAGTTGGTGTCGAGTGGATACCATTGGCATGATTTTAAGAGCATAACCTTGACTATTGGCCTGCCAATAAGTTGTCGTGAGGAGTAAACTTAAGCCAAGTATTAACGTCCCCCTGCCTCCCCCTCCACCACTTCAAGCAGCGTTACTTGAGAACTCACCTCGAATCAGCTATTACGTCAGCTACTGCAGCTATTTTCTTCTATTCAATGAAAGCCAACTGTTGGCTTGCTTATTGGCATCGTGAGAACGTGGCATAAAGATCGTTGAAATCTTATTTCCCAATAACTGAATAAGTTGGTAAATGGTCTTTTAATAAAAAAGTGTTAACATTGTTCGACATTTTTTTCTTGAGTCAAAACAGTACTGTGAGCAAGAGAGCACTATGGTCTAAGAACATACTATTACAGTTTTTGTAATGCATACATTTTTGGAATAAAGTATCACCCACACATTTTTGGAATAAAGTATCACCCACACAATCATTCTCAAATTCTAGTTGATGCTAGTGTGTCGGTCATGGTAAAAAAAGTGAGTAAAAATCGTTTCCTTGTGGTACTCCCAACTCACGCATATACTTTGTTATACACACAATCCACAAGCCATAATAATATATGTATCTTTAGTCTAGGATAGCTGCGATTGGAAGGACATACTGCACCTCTGTCAAAAGTGAAATCTCCCTCGATAGAAGAATCAATATAATTTGACATATGATAAAGATTGAATTATTTTTTACATTAATGTGAGGAATACGCACGTTACACAAAGGTATTCAATTTCCATTATGGGTACAATCTATATTGACTAGGTCCCTCATCGATCACACTTCCCCGCAAACAAAATTGTTAAAAAAATATGTTATACCACGAATATTGCGTTATATACCACAACAATATGCGCACGACACTCGAATTATCCTGAGTCTCGACATCCACGAGAGTGAAATACAAGGCTCCATCGCTGTTTCTCAGCCTCTTCGCCAGGAGATTCCGTTTGACGCATAGCTTCGAAGAGCAGTCCTGACACCTAATCTCGCGCGGCTCCGTGGTCGCACAACTTCCACAGATTGCGTGTTGCAGCTTGCCCTACGCCCTTCTCGGCCAATCTGGCACCCCGTTTCGGCACCCCGCTCGGGCTTACATCCATCCCGCACTGCCAGTTGCTGTCGCACCGTATTCTATTTCATCCCATGGCGTACACACACAGCCATAATCGCATTGGGCGGGCGTCGTCTATAGAAATCTGCGATCTCTCTATTACGCCATTAATTGGATTATGTACACTGAAGCAGGTTTACACACGGTAAATTAACTCAAATGCTCATTGATTAAACTATTACAGATGTATTTTGAAGTATTAGGGCACGATGAGTTCGTTTTATAAAAATAATAATGTATAAAAAGGTTTTAATTACGCTGAGCGGAGTTTCAAATGTACTAAAATTCATGGCCAATATTTCACAGTATTTATAATTTCGTTAATATCACATTAAAAATGATCATTCTCTACAATTATATTAAAAGAGGTTTGCTACAAAATCAATTTTTAATGTAGAGAAAATATGAAATCCACAAATATGATGATACATTATTACCTTCCAGCAATATACAAGTAATGACGTTTTCCATTTAATTGTTTAATGGAAACACATCAATCAAATTATAAAATGTGGTTCATAAAATATAAAAATTGGTTTGCATATGCATGATACTAATGGAAAAGAATTCTGTTACTTTTTCATTATATGAAGTGTTTAGGTATTTATTTCCTAAAACTACAAATATAGCAATTGACTCTTTTCATTCCTTTTACTTTGAAACTACTTAAAATGACTTTCGGTCAGGTGAAAATGGCGACGAGCCGAGAATCGAACCCGGGACTCCTGAATTATCGCAGAGGTGTTAACCACTACACCACCTGTTCGCCTTCCACAACAGTACACCATTTCCACCCAGACCTACAGTTGGTGTACAGGTGTGGAAGGCCCGGGTTCGATTCCCGGCTCGTCATTTTTACCTGACCGAAATTTATCACATCTTCTCCACGTGTAGAACGGAAGAATTATATGCATACGTAAAGAGCTGTCTCTTATACNCAATTTATAGGATGATTGAATAAGAGCATCAAAAAAACGAACAAATATTTCCTAGACGAATAATCAATCTCTGTAACAAGAAATGTAAAAATTATTATCATACGTCAAGTGGTTTGCCCTGCCACCCAATACAAAAACATACTTTGATATTACTTCCCGTAAAGAAGATATTTTAGGCCTTCTTTCTTACAAAATGACTCTTATCTGTTTCTCCTGTTCTACTTTAATACAGATGCCACATTAATAAGTCATAACTATTGTAGAGATTTGTGTGTAATTGTATTTGTTTTGTTCCTGCTCCGTCAGAGTCAAAGTGCATTATCTAGATATAAAGTATTAATCAGGGCTTTAAAATTATCCCAAAAAGAACAAGCTTATCGTGATTTTGTGAAAACTCTTATGAACCAAAAGATTTCAATTTCACTTGAAGAAGCACTGTGCGAAGTAAATCTCCTAAAGCTAGGTACGGTCTAATTCTTCTTTAATTCACCTACACATTTTCAAAGAAAGCTGACATTTAGCTTTCACATTTCATCTGAATCTGCCTTATCCGCATGTACAGTAGTCTGAAATATGCGTAGGATTAGAATGATTAATTAAACGTCGTTTGTATGTAACTCATTGTTTTGATGTTATAAAGCTTTTTCGGCTGCACAGCAACCACCGTCAGTATAAATNAAGTTGAAGTTATACAATAATTGAGCTGTAAAAACAGCATCGAAAGAAATGTAAAACTTATTGAAATAAAGAAAAGAACAATGAAAAATGAATAGAAGAAAAACAGTGTGAGCAAACCGACAAAATTACATACCTATTAAATTATTGTATACTTTCATGTATGCTTTTATGTTTCAATTATTGTCATTTTCATGTATATATACGAGGTGTGTCCGGAAAGAGAGTACCGTTTCGTTCTACCGTCAGCGCAGTGCTAGTGTCGCAGTTCCGCGTATGCGCATTCATCTCTCTGGTTCACTGTCTTATCACTGACCTAATTACAGCCGGATTGTGTTGTGTTTACACTTGATAGTGATTATTCAAAATGTTGAAGACAATTTCAGAGCCCGCAGACTGCGAAGTGCGTTCTGTAATAGAGTTTTTGAATGCAAAGAATATTAAACCAGCTGAAATTCATCTTCAACTTGTATATATTTATGGTGAAAATGTAATGAGTGATGGAATGGTGAGAAACTGGGTTAGACAATTCAATGATGGACGAACCAATGTTCATGGTTCGTCCACGAAGCACGGAGTGGGTGGCCATCTGTTTGTCAATGATGGTTTGGTTGAAAAAGTGAATGAGGAAATTCGTGAAAACAGACGGTTCACAATACGAATGCTTTGTGATGAGATTCCACAAACTTCAAAACCTGTTTTGCACGATACTGTCACAAATCGCTTAAATTTTTGCAAATTGGGTTCCGAAAATATTGACGGATGACCACAAAACGAAGCGACTTGGCAGTGCTTTGACATTCCTTACCCGATACAGTAATGAGGGAGATGAATTTTTATACAGTATTGTGACCTGTGATGAAACTTGGGTTTGTCATGTCACTCCAGAGTCAAAACAACAGTCGATGTAGTGGATGCACTCGCGATCACCCCCCCACCCCACAAAAAAAATCAAAACAACGTTATCAGCACAAAAACTCATGTGCACTGTGTTATGGGACAGACAAGGCATTCTGCTTGTTGATTCCTTCCCAAAGGTGAAACCATCAATGCGGTACGATTCTGTGAAACACTGAGAAATCTTCGTCGCGCATGTCAAAACAAAAGGTGTGGAATGCTCAGCCAAAGCATTGTGTTGCTTCATGGCCACGCAAGTCCCCGTTATGCTGGTGTCACTCAAAACCTCATTCAACAATTCGGTTGGGAGCAGTTCAATCATCCGCCGTACAGCCCCGATCTCGCACCTTCTGACTACCACCTGTTCTTGAACTTGAAGCGTGATTTTCGAGGAAGGCGCTTTGACAGCGATGACGACACGAAAACCGGTGTTCAGCAGTGGCTGTCTTCACTGGCGCCATCATTTTATGAAGAGGGCATAGAAAACTAGGTTTCCCGCTATGACAAATGTCTGAACAATCGTGGCAACTATGTAGAAAAATAATTTAGGAAATGCTCTTTGATGTAAAAATAAATTTTGTTTAAAAAGTGTGTTTCTGAGTTGTTGTTTTTAAATGGTACTTACTTTCCGGATACGCCAGGTATATATAGATGTAGATAGATAGATAGATACATACATACATATACATGAAATGTATATTTCAGTGTACGTTACTGACGATGGCTGCTATGCAGCCGAAAAAACTTTATAACATCAAAACAATGAACAACATACAAACGACGTTTAATTAATCATTCTTTGATAATGTTGCTAACG
Source organism: Laupala kohalensis (assembly GCA_002313205.1). Classification (NCBI taxonomy): domain Eukaryota; kingdom Metazoa; phylum Arthropoda; class Insecta; order Orthoptera; family Trigonidiidae; genus Laupala; species Laupala kohalensis. The sequence continues at coordinate 327,163 of NNCF01126132.1, forward strand.
CTCCACAATTACCAAGTAAATTACCAAGGTTGTAGGATAAGTAAAATATTACTTCTATGGAAAGACACGAAAATTTTACGAGAAATTATTGTAACTACTAATATGCTTACGTTAAACAAAAAAAAATTTAGATTTTAAAACGCCAACTCGTATGATAATAATTTGGATAACTTAACCTGACTAAGATTCTCGGATATGGTCATAAACTTTTTAAAAGGATTTTTGTTATCCTCCTTAAGTGGACTCAGAGGGAAGAAAAAATATTTTCCTCTACCTTACTATGATGATAACGATAATACATTTATGGTAAGAAACCGTTACAATCTGGGAATGGCGACGTATAAACTAATTCACTCTCGAAATATCAAGCAAGGGACCATCACATCAACTCCAATCAAGGGCATTAAGACTGAGGCAGATTTAATATTTCAGCACACTCGTAAGATGGGATTAAATTAATTATCTATATGTAATAATATCAACAATACCAACAAATTTGAACTAAATAAATCTCAAAAAATAATATTTCACAAGTACTTTAATTGCTCCAAATTTCTTGTTCTGTCTCAACCATGAAATCACAATTTAAAATTTCGTTGAAAGGTTTCTCAAGCAGAACATATATGTACCACGTTCCTCCTCAGTTTTCGCCACCATTGGGAGTGATCTCTAGTCACACTGCGTCTTCGTTAGCCCAGGCTGACTGGCGAATTGGAGCTCTCTGCTCCCATTAAACTGCTCCGCCTTCGCTAATTACTCGGATCCCAAGCGACGCAGGGCGAAACGGTGGCGCAGAAGACGGGGGATGACGAAACCAATAGAGGAAGCGAAGAGCGTGCGCTGCTATTGGAAATAGAGGTAGGTGGTGGCTTTGAGAAGGTCAGTCAACGTGGACTTAGGGTGAGAGTGTTATGGGATTTAGCTTACTCTAGAAGAAAAGCTTATCAAATATTCCCATTTTGTCTTCCGGGAAATTTCAAATACAACAAGAATATAAAACCATGTCAAACTATGAATAATTGTCCTCCAGAAAATTTCGAAATCAATAAGATTGAAATAGGAGCATAAGAGTGTGTTGCACTATTATATATCATATGAGGAAATCAATTTATTCGTATTGATATATTTATAATTTTTTCTGACAACATACACTTTGAGAAGAAATCATTACAAATAAATCTCCTCCTTAACTTTTTTAATATTTATTTTCTGACAGATGGTTCAGGTCATGAGCCCAACTCTTCCACTTGACCATTCAGTGGGGGGAATTTTTGGGAAGGAGAAATGTTGGGTAGGAGAAGAGTGAAGATAACTAGATCTTAATACGTCACACAGTTCACCAGTGGGGGTGTTTTACCCTACTCTGTTACTCGTGCACAATATGATGGGAGTGTAGACGCTACCACTACACAACCATAATCAGTGACTTACAGGATATCAAAAAAATTTCTAAATTTTTTATCTTTCATATTGAATAAAGAGAATACATTTATTATAAAAAACATCTTCATTTGGCTAATTTTAATTTGTTTATACAAAATGCACTCGGGGAAAGAAAATACAAAAGAAAAAATTCCTCCAAAATATGATTTAATTGACGGATGTTGCAAGAGGTAGCACATTCTCTCTCCGCCATGTAGGGGAAAGAGATGTTCACACACACAGTCGCTTGTTTTAAGAACAAAATTGTGTATCCATTATAATACGAAATTTTCCTGGGATTTCGTTATCTAATCTCATAAATATTGGTGTGATCGGTTGCAACGCGTTCATGTAATGTTACGACTTCATATTGCTAAAACCGAAATCACACGTAATTTTAATCTGAGGCACGATCGGTCGCTCAGACATTGATGTATTAATGGCTAAATATAAGTTGGTAATTCTTTTTTACGGAAAACCACGAAAACGGAAAATACATTGTCAAGCTAAAGAAATGTTTTATACTGATCGGTTCTTCGAGTGACAAAAGTCAAAGATATACGGCAGGATCTCTAATAAAGTGAGCCACCAATTTAGCCACTATTTGGGTGATGTAATGGTTAAACCATTTATCGAGGTATTTGTTATTGTATCGAGGTGAAATTATTGTATCGATATTTTAATATATCGAGGTATCTTATTCTATGCTCTTATGAGCGTAGATCAAGAAAAAATATTTCTCCGCATATTTCGTGCTTTTTTTAAAACTAAACATTTAATTATATAATGATTGTTCAAAAATAAAATATTTACACACAAACATTTTAAAATTTATTTCAAATGATAATATCATTGAAATAAATCATGTTTCTTAATTACATCCCCAGGGAAAGAAACAGCTACACGATTCAATCCCACAGAAAGATCCGTCTCCATCCTAAATCGACAACCAGTAATGGAAACAAATCTTTCCTCTTAAATGAACACCAACACGATTCAACCATATTTCCCAAAGGGCGAATGTCCACTGGCCAGCGTAAAGTAAACGTTGGGCGCTTCCCTATTCGAAATCAAGATCAGTGGCCTCTTCTATTTTTCTGCTAATCCCAGTCTTTATTGACCATCGAACTCACAAATTTCCCTCGTGTAGTTGCATTATCCCCGGTGGCGGGAAGCTGCTTGTAGTGTTAATGACATTTGCCAAAAAGTTCGTGACCGACAGCATTTTTGATAAACAAACGCCGTTAGGAATAACCTACAACTAAATTGACGAGCAACAGGAAAAGTACACGCGCAGTAATCACTAGAAATCCTAAACATTTTCAAACACTTGAGGAGTAGGGAACAGAAAAGTCCGGAAACCCATCACGAAACTAGTTTTCCGTACAACTTTCCATGAGTGGCCCATCATCAATATATTTTCAAGATCAACATTTTGGAATATATCTATTGTGATTTCGGAAAGAATATTTGCACACTAAGGATTCATCTGGAATATTACGCAAGCCGAAAATACTCTTCGAAAACAATAAAAAACATTTACATCAGTTCCTTATTAGAATTTTTTGATTGCTTTCATATATCATCTGCGATAATTGAATATAATTTTCCAAATAATTAATGATTAATCAAATTTTTAAACATTTTTTCAATTTACATTGAGGGCAATAACATTACCACAATTTTTTAATAATTCTTATTTGGAACTTCCTTTTATGTACGTGAACTATTTTCAAAAATAATAACACTATGAAACACAATTGAATGTTTGAATAATTAAAAATAAACCAAAAATAATTTTGCCATATCTTTTATAATAAATATAAGCGTTTAAACCTTCCTTTTTTAAATATGATATACTATCGCATTGGTTCTACGGGTTGGGACTCTACGCCCACATACCCTACCTTCAAAGTTTGCACGCCTTCAGTAAACTATGTGGTTACTTCTACCTCGTCAGTAGATTTAGTAGGAATAAAATTTTAATGTTCTTAGTAACTGCTTCTGTAATATCGAAATGTCTGTAATATTCTAGAAGTTTACAGTAAGCAAAATGTAACGTAGTTACGAAACTTCAGTTATTTTACACTGTGTTGGAATAAAACGGGAATAAATTCATTGACTAGAAATAATATCAAGATTTTTGCTTTTTTGCTCTGTAAGACATATAGAAATTAAAAACACATTTCCTTTTGTGTTTATTTTTGAAGGACCATCCCATCAATTCCGATCAAGGGCCCTAAGGAATTGAAGGGATGGTCCTTTGCTTGCTTCCGGAGAGTAAATTAGTTTATTGTCCTCCAAGTGGTCAAACGCAGTTTGTACTGCTTTTCTGACAATAAATTTATTTTATTTGAAGAAAAATACTCTTACATAGCCTAGCATTAGCCTAGAAGAAACATCTTAATGATTAAGATCCGAACTATTTTCTCATCTTATGTAGTGAAAATCATTATATTAAGGGTGTAATCGTAAATGGACTGTGTCAAATGAAAATTGGCGCATAGAGATAAATATTTCAAACGCATCACAAAACGTGAAATAACGAATAAGGATATCAATTCATAATATTTTTCAAAGCTATTGCATAAAAGCTATTTGAATTATTCACATTAAATAATCTGTAATATATTGATTACTCGGAATTGTATAACGTTTAAAACTTTGAATACATTAAATACGTGCACATTCAATAAATTGGGATATGGTATTGCATTACCCATCTTTTATCAAAGTCATAGCATTTTCACTCGGAATTGTATAACGTTTAAAACTTTGAATACATTAAATACGTGCACATTCAATTAATTGGGATATGGTATTGCATTACCCATCTTTTATCAAAGTCATAGCATTTTCACTTGGAATTGTATAACGTTTAAAACTTTGAATACATTAAATACGTGCACATTCAATTAATTGGGATATGGTATTGAATTACCCATCTTTTATAAAGTCATAGCATTTTCACCGATGTTATCAGATCATCATACTATAAACATAACACTAAAACTAGAATCCACATAAAACAATAGTATACTATTAATGAATAGACACGATATCACACATTATAAAGAGAAAACGTGGTTCATAATTACTGCAGTTGTCACCGACGACAATCGAACATCAACATATAACACCAAAATCCATATTTACACAAAATTGGCACAATTAGTTAAAGAACAGTGGTAAGTGTGTAACTGACCCAATAGAACTGTTAGCATTGGGCGTAAAAGCAATTCTCTCAAATGATCATTGGAAGAATTGAATATCGAAGATATTAATAGCCTCCAGTAAGCAGTTTTTATCAACACGTACCCTGAATTGAAAGTTTACTGGGGAAGTGTAGTTAGTTTCATAGTTTTTAAAAAGATACTAAATTGTTAATAAATAATTTAATATATTATTTTATACGTGGGTAGAAATTGTAGTCTGATCATATTTAGAATTATGTTTATTTCACCCAAGTCTTTATTTCCGGTATATTGGATAGAAATTCGAATGTAATTAGGTAGCCATGCTATGATAATCATATCTGTGTGTCCACTGTATGTAAAACCAGAAAGTTGAGAATGAATTAAATAATAATCAATTTACATACGATATGTCTGTAGATATTTCTTTCTTTCGGTGTCGTAATGGAAGATGGTCGGGCAGTTACCGTGATTAAGCTGTTTCGTTCAATACGGGTAATTAAAACTCATCAATTAATAGGGTAAAGTTTAGAGATACTTCAACATGACATAAAACGGAGTCTTCTGAGATATATAGCATTACTGCGGTTAAAATTATTTTCAGAAATATATCAGCCTATTGAATTTATTTCTTAGCTTTTCTTTTGTCTTATATTTGTAAAAAAGGTCTTTCAATAAATCATTATAAAAATGTTAATTTTATATTTTATATATATATATATATATANTATATATATATATATATATATATATATATATCGCATAATACTACAAATCAACGCACATAATAACTTTGTACTGTATATTTAGGTCTCGTCCTGTTTCAAAAGTTTTGTTTTTTATATCCGTTAATTTTGCTCATAAGTTCATGACTATGTATAAGAAACCATAAAATCTTGTAAGTTAAGAGAAAAAGGAGATATGTGTGGTTTGGGAGTAAACTAACGCTTTCCGCCAAGAAAACGAGAAGCATGAGCTGCTAAAAGCGGATAGACCTTAAATAATGCAATTATCAACATCAACACGACTTCAGACAAGCATTCCTGAAATATAGTGGAAATTCTGCTACCGTCATCGGCAGACTACCTCAAAACTGCATTACTACCACATACTTAGGCGCTAACTTCGCATAAAACGAAATTGCTCATCTATTACTGGAAGATGGCTGGCGTAAACCCATCCAGCGCATGCGGTGAACCAAAGCAAAGTGCATCGGCATCACCAATGCAGCGAATAACGTTAGGTAGTAATACCATTACCACTGCTATAACTGGAGTAATACGGTTCGCGCAGTGCACGGTCTAACGCGATTAACAGACCGATCGTTAGAAAAGAGATGAGCCCCTCGCACCCTCCCTCTTAACTATTTCTCTCGTTATGTTTCTTTAATACTTTCTTACTTGCTCTTCAGACGAAGTAGTTTCGAGACACGTCTCCATTTCACTCGTTTAAACGAAGGGGAAAATAAAAACTTATCGCGGTTTGGGCAGTCGATTAGTTACTAACAATGTTTCTCAGGAATCAAGAATTCCTAATAAATCATTCACATGACTAAAAGGATGAAGTTTAAATATTATTTACGTTTTGAAAATCATTCATGATGCATACTGAAAGGAAGCTGGCACTTACGGTTCCGAATTTTTTGTTGTAACGCAAGTTCTTTATCTGAATAAAACAACAATGTTTATTTACATAAAATATAATAGTAAGGAATAAATCAATCAAGTGAATTGAACAATTGAACATATTAAGATCTAAAGGAGGAGAGAGTTACGTCAATAAAATCTGAGTGACAATTCTGAGTCTTCCGAATAAATGTGTGGCTAAGGACCTGAATATAGAGAGCTCCAATGTCAAATGTTGTGAATTGTTGGCAACCCGACGAGGCAAGTAGTGAGAGTCCCAGCTCTTATGCTCTTATACAGTGTTGAATATGGCACGGCTGTATGAGGCTGGAATATCGTCATTCACCATTACCCCACTACCGATCCTTTGAACATTGTGCGCATCAGGTTGGTGCACATGCGATTAGTATGTGGGCTAAATGTATGCAAAATTAGGTTGGTGTTGACTCGCAGCAGTTAAAACATGCTTCAACGTAACTTATCACGTTCCCATATTAAAAAAGTAAAAGTAAAATGAATTACATCAAATACCAAAGTTTTTGAATTTTTTTAATATTTTGATTCTGTTTTCTACCCGTTTTTCGGCCATGCGACCATTACCTGCGTTTTGTTTACTTTCATCTGAATTTCATATCATTCTCGAAGTTATGTATCTTATAACTTCTTTCTGTCATATCCCTTATTCTTTCTCTTGTCCTCCTTCAGTCTAGTTCTATTTCACTCACCTTTTATCTCAATCGGTTCGCCACTTTTATTGCTTTAAATGATATATGCTTTGTCTGTTCTGTTTCCAATAGCTTTCTATTCATATTGCTTAGTCTGGTGTCAGACCTAATTATAAAGTATATCGAGAATGGATGACTTAATTCTTGTGTTGATGATACAAAATTTTGCTCTTCGATGTTTTACAGAAGAAATCTCACGCAATGTAATTTTACGCGTCTCGAATTTGTATTTACATACTTAATTTAAGTACTGAACTGGTTCTATTTATTATTCATGCATGGAGATGAGAGAGAATTTTCATATGTTGTCTAAAATAAAAAATTAGTTGGAACACCGAACGCTATATACCATAACATCTTTCAAGGTCACATATCTCCTCCGAGACGAAAAGATCTGACGGACAAAATAAAAGAAGCAAGGTGCAGCTTATGGCGGGTAACACGTGATATGGGGTTCAAAAGACGATGTTCTCTTCACAGAAGACGCTGCAAGCGCTGACAAAAGAGTTGCGATTTTCCACATGAGATGACTCGGAGATCGTGCATCTCATTACGTCATCGTTCAAGAGTTCGCCCCAGGCGTGGAACAACGTAAGGGATGAAACGCTGACGCGCGTGTGTCTATTTTGTTCGCGGAAACTAAAGAATCCATCAGTATAAGGTTTGTTTTACACTACAAAGGGTCACGTACATGCAGGGAGTAATTTGACTGGCACGTTTCAAAATTCATCGCAGGAGAGTTCCTTACTCCGTAGTTTTTAATTTCCCACTGCAATATCTAATTATAAAAGTGGGTGGAAATTAAATGAGATGTTTGTTTTACTCTCAAACTCTTGACAATACAGATTATGTAAACTCATTCACTGTTTTAACATTTACATTAATTATATTAGCGAACGAAGAAATACGATCATCATTTATTAAGCAAATATTTTAAACAACAACGAGAGATACACAATAGTCATTCATGTTCAATGAGGCTCTCTTAATACTCTTAAAAATATTTTCATATTTCAGAGGTAGGTAAAGTGAAAGGAAGGTTTTGATGTATAGATAATGTTCGTTCATGGAATTCATTTTTAAAGAAAAAATTGTTATTGAGACGCATTCATAAAAACTTCAATATCTTCTATATATAAAAATCAATAAAAATATGACATTTTTCTAAATGTTGTTTTATTTATACGAATACACTTGTGAATGTATGAGGGCATTAATCAACTTTGAAAGTTTGGAAAATACTTTCGATAACACTGAAATAATATAAAAAAGTAAATGGTGACAGTGTGGAGTTATGAAATTTAAAATTATGCTTTCTAGTATGAGTATTTTTAACTCCATATCTAATCCATAGTTATAGTAAGGAGTAATTGTAATAACTTAATTTCAAATAGAGACAATATTTTCTTTTAAATAAATCAATATTTTCCCTTCTTATTAACCGCTGCCTTCTTCAACAAGTGAACCATCCCTATTGGTACTGTAATTCAAATATATTCTCTACATGAAAGAATAAATTATATGAATGGATCAATCGTACATTGCATTATTTTTCACAAATATCTGACCTTACCGTGACCGCGGTCAACCACTTCACTTGCATGATGACCGCGCTTCTAAATGAAACATATCACCGCATTGTACACATGAGAACACAGGTACGATGGTGCAAAACATGTATGGTTAGCTCTCGGCTTATTATTCATACTTAACAATGTGATATGGGGAGAAGTCTAGTCACAACCACTTACTTGTATTAAATTATGAATACGGTGAATGGCGAGATGCGTAAGGTTCTTCGTGTAATTCATAGGCAAAGACAAAACTTAAACGATAATTCCAATAAATCTTGGTATACATACGAGTTACAATCTTCAACAACAATATCGTGGGGTTAAGAAATTGACAAAAACCTATTTTAACAAAACATCCATTATTTTGACTATTATTACATAAGGGGGACGACGGTAGAAGAGTATTGAATATATGTAAACGTGACTAGTGGTGAATATAATTTGTATGGGTAGAGAATATGATGTATTGAGAGCAGAATTAAGGGATGAAGATGGAAGTACTCGCGGATAATTTAATTATCGGAGCCTAAAACCTTTTTATAGGGCACATGAATAAATATATCAAAAACATGTTTAAATCGGGGCACATGCTAAAGCAGAGATTTTATTATAAAATCACAAAAAGATGAGGAGTTTCGTCTTGAAGAGTATAATGGGGAAATAAATATTTTGAAATACTATCATTTTAATTGAGAACGACGATATAATTATTATTCATAGCACGAGTGCATAGAAGAGTTAATTAGTAGGATGGAGTGATTATCCTGTCATTTTATTTAATACATGCGATCAAACACCCGGAGGATATAGTTCCATTTTTTTTTAATAGTTTGAAGAGCCAAATACGCACAGTCAGTCCCTTCAGGAATGCAGTCGCAATGTCATTCAACTAGTTAATCATTAAAAAAGGAAGAGTAGAGGTCGTGTATCATGGTAATAAATGGTGTAGTTTTTGACATCACTTATAAGGATATGCGAGTGAAAAAGTATTGTGGAGTTACTTTGAATGTAATTGTAGAGCAAAAAAGGAAATTATTGTAATGACGAAACAAACTGAGGTTGAACTTTGAGAATATTGTTCATAATGTCACTTAAGGGCAGAAAGTTTTTTATGTATCTTTTTGCAATACATCATGTTTCTCAATGTATTAGATTACTATCATTTTGTGTTTCTGTGTATAGGACGGAAGGAGAGAACGAGAGGGGTCAATGGGATTAAATAACAATTAATTAAAGAAAATGCTTCGCTATTGGGATTTAAACGCTTATGAGATTAGAAAATTTATTTTCACATTTATGTTTAATTTAAAATGCTCATGAAATTTCTCAATTTGGAGGGGGAAATTGTAATAAATAATTCGTTTTAGCAATTCTTTTCGAAGTTTTATAATAAATTGAAAGGGGTAAATATTCACGGGACCTCGGAGCCGCGAGAATATTATGCGTCAAAGGAGAGTCATTGTACAGCGATACATATTTCAACGAGTTTAAAAGAGAAGCGAGGCCTGGGTCCTTTCAAGCTGCCTACGGCTTCTGGTACGTACAATTTAAGAAAGTTAGTAGCGATGACGACAAGAGGGAAGGCCTCATGACCCACTGAAGGGCCTTTTGTGTAAAATTGGTGACCTCAATTTTTGAAAGTAAGCAGATAACTTTCTCGCTAAAGACTACATCACTAGGCGAGACATCACGTGATCAGAGTACGATCAGAGACACGCTGATTGAGGCGATAACGTCAAAGGACCATAACCAATCGTCAGAGATCACTTGAAATAAACTTTTAGATATTATTGGTTTAAATAGATCGTGGCGTATGCGATGGCGGAGTCAAACTGATTTTACAAAGTAGGAGAAGAGGGGATGAAGATATTTAAGCGCACATTCGCTCGCTTATGAGATCATACATGAGATATATCAGATTTAGAGAGACACTCGGAGTACTTTTACTTTGACGATAATTACGATAATTATCAATATTTCTCGATAGAGGCGAACGCCCTCCTAGATCGCGAGGAGAGAATTCCAATCGACATTCATCGAGTTATTTTTTCAAAGTCGATACTCGACTTTCATAATTTCAGCATTTGGTGATATTTATAAGTAGTGCTTAAATTCACCGCGAAGTGCAACCTCGGGACACTTGTGTCCAAGATCGATTAAGTTATCGAAACAACCGAAACACTATCGATACCGGTGTGCGTGAAATGGATCACAGCTGGAGTCTACGAGGTCTCATAGGAGATGCTGACTGAAGGTCACCTGATTGGGCATCTGGGCGTAATTAAACACGCCAATGGGATGACTCCATAAGACATCTTACCTTCGCAGCCCCACCTCTGCAACTTTTACTTCCGATGATGTCTGTCATTAATCCGCCAATTCCGAGGTAATCATTTTTGACGAGCCAATGACGGCTCTCCATTTTCAAAACAGTGTGTGATTTGATTATTGACTTGTGTCTAATTGTATTGCGTAAGACAACTGGTAAATGATACAAGTAACCTCATTGGTCGCGGCTGTGCTGCTATCCGATTGGACGAAATTTATTATTCATAACTGTTATGATGTCCAATGAGCCTTCAGCTCGTACAAAGTGCTTGAACGGACAAGTTCCATTGTGATATATCAAAGAATAACCAATTGTGTAAACAGTGTTAGTTTAAGATTTGTAAAGTGTGTTAATGAACAATTTCATGTTGTATTCTTATTTTTAGGGAAATTTAATTGTTTGTAGTCATAATAATTATGTATTTGTTTTGTTGTAATTATATTAATTTTTATGAACAATGTCAAGCAGAATTTATGTGCGTTTCGCACCAATGAATCGGCTGAACCCATTTCTCTATCTTTTAATTTAAGCTCTATGACAGCTAGGCATCAATCATTAAGCGAGCGTTAGATGTCTTCTTCATTTATTTATTTTCTTTTAAAATTCAAGTTTATTACAAAATGGCGTCCCAATTTAAGTATAGTACAACTGGCGCCTCAACGTGGGACCACCCATCTCAATCATTTTAAATATATTACAATTGGAGCTCCAGCGTGGAACCTCAAATCTCAATCATTTAAGTATATTACAATATCAATATTAAATTAACATTTCAGGACCGAAGGGAGTAACAACATCATCTACCGTCCTTCAAAACATTAGCTTCGTGCAATTTTAACGACATACTTTTAAGGAATTCCCTCTGATTTAAGTTCGTCTCCTTCCAATGTTTGCTTAATAAATTCGACAACGATCCCTCTAATACAAAAAAAAAACCCAAAGAAATCCAACTTAATCGTACCTACTTCCGTCACGCAACTTCCAGCAGTTGGCGACTGTCCTTATTTAATTTTTCTCAAGATCCTCTTGAGACGGGAAAGGAAATGAAGGCAGCGGTAAAAACAACGAACGCGGTGAGACTTTATGATTCTCAATCAACCCTCAGAGAAGTTTCTTGATTCAGGAACAACCCCTCCCACCAGTCTTCTCGTTTGTGCTTTTGAGAGGTTGTCTTTTTGAAGGCGGTAAGAGGCCTGGATAAAATGGCATTGGGAAGAATATCTCACGAAGTTTGGAGAAGGGCATTCATGGCGAGAGCGTTCGAATGCCAAATGTTTAACTTGAAAATTAGAAATATAATACTAAACGACACATCATTTGTTGCGACTCATCCGTTAATAACTCTGTTTAACTAATAAAATTATTTAAAAAATCTGTGGAGTTTTACTTGTTTAAACCGTGATGACACTTTAATAAATTATTTACGACACGAAAAAAATAGTGAATATCGCACGACATTATCGCAGTATATAACGAATTAAATATTAATCTAAATTAATTTAGATTACGAATTAAAAATATCTATTTACATACTCGTATTATTTTGATATAAGAACTTAAATAAATTCCAAAAAATAATGTTCAATCTTTATTAATATAATCTATATTTAAGTTCTGGAATTGAAATTATTTTGTTTATCTAAAGCTAGATTTCGGAGAGCAAAATTATTATTCAACCAGAAAATTAAACAAATAAATATTTGTTTAATTTTCTGGTTGAATAATACTTTATACATAAATGGATTTTTTTATTTCGTGGTAATCGAAATTTCATTACAATATTAGAATGTATTTTATAAATTTATTACTATTATGAAACTCATACCTCCGAGGTATCATTATTTCGAATCACCGATCTGTAAAATACATTAATTTGTTCTTATGGATCAATTCGTATTTAAAAAATTAAAAGGCGTTAACGCACAGGCACCAGCAACCACCTGTGTCACCCCTCCACTATACATGAGAATGTGCGGGTGAAAAGTGATCATCCTCGGATCGCCTCTTGATCCCGATGTGCTTGTGTCAATGCTCTATCGCGCATCTGATCCCCGCGAGAATGCAACCCCCCCCACACACACACTCCTCTGCACCCCCCGCAAAGCTAACAAGCCATCCACGGATTCCTGCGGGCCTCCGGAGCACCCTCAGAGGTCACGTAAGCGGCCAGGCGCCTAAGGGCCATACCGCAGGGCAGAGCCCCACGCAGTAATGAACCGCGGTTTGCATCCTGCATAGCTATGGGCCCAGTTTCCTCCCCATTCTCCTCACAGCTTCTCCGACTCCGGTGAGAAGTGAACCTACGCTCAAGTGATTATGATCAAGCAATCGATCGCCGGACTCAATTCCGTCGAGGTATGATCACGATCTAACGTTACAATGCTATAGAGGACGCGGACTATGCAATAGAGCATTCTGTATACAGGGATACTGCAGAGATCTTCATAAAGGTGGTATAATCTCGTATTAATGTTTTTGTTAAAAATGTTTATATTAATATGTAATCGGCGCCATAGTGACACGCATTGAATGAAAAATCATATAAATAAATTTAACTACGGAAATGTTTTTTTTAAATAATTTGTTAAGGTTGTGGGGTGGATCCCCCTTTTGCTATGTCTTTTCATACACCAATATGTGTAGAAGGCAAATTTGCCGCACAATACTACAAGATGCACTTCAAAAATCTTTTGTTTAGATATAATTAATTAAAAAACTCATCAATCATCAATCACTTCAGAGAACTACCAAATTCTCAATGGAACACCATTACATGACGAAGCATTTCACAGTAAAATATGGGTGTTGTCATTATTTTTGGAAAAATTTGATCTTGGCAAATTTGAAAAGATGATAATACAGAGGAATTGTTTTAAGAGGTCACAGAGCTAAGCTGCTGTTCTCCTATTTGAAAATGACAGAATATTTTTTTCGATTTCTTCAACAGATAAACACATACACTCCCAAGAAGTGTCTATTTTTTATTTGACTCGAGAATGGGATAGGGATATTTCAGCATGAAATTCGAAACATATTCTTGTTCATAAAAATAATTTTGTATCAATTATCAAATCAAGTATCAAGTAAGACAATTATCAAATACTGAAACACGATTTATCCTTTAAAATGTTCCATTTGTTTATATTGCAATTAAATGTATGAATTTGTTTAAATATTAGAGTTATAGACACAGAGTAAAAATTCATTTAGATTTATGGTCATAATATAAGAAAAATTCCGAAATCCTATTGTGCATTATGATGTTTCTGCTTTGGATAAGTCTTCTACAATCGACAGCAAATATTTGAAATTCCCACCTTAGATTCATGTTTGAAAGCGATACAAACAGGTTTACTGTTAAATGTGCAAATATTTTCTCGCTTATACTAGATGTTCTGTGAGTGTAAAAAGATAAAGTAAAGCCAACATCATACGAAAGAATAAATCGACAAAACTATTTAAAAAACGAACAACTCAGAGAAGAGGAAAAGGATGCAAACACATCGGACAAAGAGTACAAGTCCCTGAGTCGTTGGAATGTAACGGAAGTGTCTGTTCAAAGAAAGCTAATTCCACCACATGTATAATGGAATACAATTTAGAAATGACATTTTGTTACTAACATATTTTTTCAATGGAAAAATAATTTTATCTTTTCCGAGTCTAATTAGGTAAAGTCAAAATAATGAAAATTTTATGCATAAAATTCGTCATTCTTTTATCAGAATTACGAAGTACGGAGTACGATTTAACAAGAAAATAATTATGGGATAACAAGATTGAAGATGATTTTCGTTGTTACCCAAGAACTACAATCACATGAAAGGATAATACATGCTTTTATCAAGTGGAAATAGTTTCTTTGGAACAGACACTTCATACATGATCTGCAGAAATTTGGTCGTCTAGGAGAGTGAAATTTAACACTGAAAAAGAACCATATTATAAAATACTATTTCGGTAATATTATTCTAGTAAAATAATTTTCGCATAGGTGGCTTCCAAAATGAAACATGTTCTATGGGAGAAACTCTATCCAGGATAGTTTTTATTTTCTTACTTCATATTTTATGATGTGACGAGCTTCAGGCAATCAGCTCTGCTCTTCCACCAAACCAAATTATTTATGTCATGAAATTGGGAAGGAGGGATATTGGGTGTCATAAGATTACGATTATGGACAGAAATTGCTATATTAAAATGAACGTATGGATGTAGAGTCAAGTACCGTGATATTTGTGTTGAACAATACGGCGATAGATTATAAGGTATGTATTGGTTTACATAGTAAAAATTCACATCGTCATTCAAGTTTCTGATTTCAAAGAGAAAATGGTCCAGTTTTTTAGTATGTTGCGGAAATTGAAACACAGATAAATCTTCTTAAAATGAACGGAAATGTATCAAAGTTCAGCAGATGTCGGGTTTTAAAACGAACAAAAATATTTTATCCTTCATTTCCTGTTTGAAGATAAGATGTCATTTCTCTCAACCCCCATGCCGTCCTCCAACCCCTCCCACTCTTCTACCCCCAAGAGACAAAGCCACGAGGTCACTCACGGGGCAAGGGATACAAAGCGTAGCAAGGGGCATGGGGAGGGGGACGGAGGGATGCTGAGGGACGGAGAGCGACTCGCGATCCGCGTCGCATATCAATTACAACATTAGTCCCCGAATACCCTGGGTTTGCCCTCCTGTTAATGAGCCCGCCAACAATGCAGAGTGACGCAAACAAATGCCCGCCATTTTTAGTTTTCTACCAGTTCCGAGTTTATCCGCCTCTCCTCACCATTTTATTCTTTTTCCCCATCTCTCCCCCACCCCCTTCGTAACCGTTTCGTGGAAACCACCCCCGCGTGTTAGCCAGCTTCGTTAGCGAGCGGATGCGGAATTGCAAGCAAAGGGGGGTAGAGGGTGGATGGGGGTGAACGAGAGAGAAAAGGGTGAGGTGAGTGGAGGAGCATTTAGTTACTCTCAGCAATGGCACCCGGAGGGGTATTCAACGAAGCGAGCGCGCCGATAAGTTTGAACGACGGATGTGCGCGTGCTTTTGACGTGGATCGAGCTCCAGACTCACTTACGCGATAGATAATACTTCGTTATCGTTTCCCTGTGTATGTCTCTGGTTAAGTTACGCATCAAATCGTCATAAGTTCTACCATCGCTATATCATACCAGGAAGTCACTGTATCTCGACTTTTTTTATTAAAAAATATCGATTTTTTCTCATTTAATCAGATACTGTTTGCAACCAAAGAATAATTCTAGATAAAAACAAATCAGATTAGATATAACTCAATAACATAAATATGTGAATTGATCGGTGAATAGTTTTCGACTAATCTTCCAAAGAAGCACAGGGAAGATCAATGAAAAAATCACTAATAAACATTACGTTGAACGGACTATTCGGGAGTTCAGACAAACCAAAGGAATGTGACTCGTGAATGAATACAAAGACAAAATTGTGAAACGGAAGAGCAGAAAATCATTACGTACATGTGAGTGCTGCACCTGTGGACTTGAACCAATTAACGTTTCACAAGAAGGCTTCCGTCTACGTGATGACAAATGAGAACAGATATTTTCGGATTGTACACGGCTGAATATGTGTAGAGAATGTTCGTCGTTGACTTTATTGCGAAGTTACAATTAGATCACCGTCGATATTCTCAAATTCCGAGATCCGGCAGAAACGTTATGCACAGTTGAGACGACTAAGACAAACGAATTCAATGCAAATACGCAATTAATACTCGTCTATGGATAATAAAAATGTTTTAGAAGTGACATCTAAGTATTGCATAAATTACATTTTTATTAATTTTTTTTTTAATAAATGAAGTTATTAAAGTACGTTTATTTTATGTATTCTAAATAACTTCTGATAAGTAAGATGTCAATGACACAAAAAATTTTAGATCACAATTTTAGCTTAACCGCCCATATACATCCACAAAGGGGTGTTGTAGCGCCTTACACAACCTATGGTCGATTATCCCGGGTTTGATACCCGACTAGTCATCATTTCCATCTTGCCTTAGTCATCACCACTTATGCTCTTGAGGAAAATATATGATAATGAGATTGGTTATTATACGATTTCATCTGTCTTAACAGTCAAGATTTACTTTTGAAGTTTTGATGGTGAAAATGGAATTTGAAGATAAGTCGTGAGTCACTTAGTACAAATCGTCATATGTTCCCCCTGTTACACGAACGGATTCTTCTCTTTTCATGTGTTTCATCCAACGATTATAGTAACTTCGGTTTTCTTATTACGTGTTTCAAAATGGTCAGTCCACGGTGAACTGTAATGCAACGATGTACAACGATTTCCTTGTGTGCCACAGAATGAGTGTGGAATCAAACCACTCTACATAGGCACTTTACACAGAACAACACACTGTTCTTATCATCCTCTTAAGGGAATATTTGTAAGTACTAAAATTAAAAGATTAAGAGTACTTTTTTACTTTTAAATTGCTTTAAATATTTAAAAAACGATATTGTCTCGACAATCTGACATTTAAACATAGAAATCAATATTCTCTGCATAGCAGTAATCATCAGCATTTTTATTAAGAGAAGGGATGGCAAATGCATTCCTATTTATTACTTCAATAACATAACACTAAAACTACGAATGTGAAACATTTTATTGGCCATTTATTATTGTATACATTTTAGCGCTTTTTGAAGGTGATCAGAGAAATGAGTTCTCCAACATTCTTGTCACGTTAATACACGCTACGTTTTGGAGAGACATTGTTCTACAGGTATGATAGACCGCTATTTAAGTGATTAAAGTGATATTTACAAAAATGTTCAATTGCTTACTATACTAATGAAATTTCAAAAATAATTATTTATTTATTTTATATATAGTTCACTGTTTGTGAGGTATAATGATTGTAAACGAAATAGTCAGATATCTAATAAAATTTATGAATTTGACTTTAATCCATTTTCATTCAATTTCATTACGATTAATGTATACAACTCAATTATCCGCCTAATACAGAGTGGAATAAATTTTATAAATCTGAGAGCTAATTCTAACATCGAGTTCTAAATTAATAGACTTTGCAGACAACAAAAAACTTTTGAACAGAAATTATTTCAAATCCCTTTTTATATCAGTGGAACGTTTTCATCATAAGAGAATATTTCTAGAATTTTATTTTCATCTCAATGATAGAATTTGATGGGTAGAAAATGTATGTGAAGGTATTTGTCATTTTGAGCAAGAGAGAAGCAAAAATTATCTCTGAGCTCGTCAACTTCATGCTCATGAGAGCATTCTCCACACTGCATCTGAGGACGCTAATCGCTAATGCATCCTGTGGACGGAAGGCTAACGATGGCGGTGGTGGGATCGGGGACAGCCTGACTAAAGAGGAGGGGGGCGGTTGGATAGGAAGGGGACAAGCCGCAGCGCACCGGCGCTGTTGCGGTGAGCTAAAACCTCAGCCCTCTCTTTCCCCATCTTCACCTCCATCTCACTGTGCCTTCCCTTCGCAGCTTCGCGTCTGGTGTCCCCCAGGGCTCTTCCCTAAGGAATCGCCGTTCTCAGTCCTCAGCGTTAGCTGACGCTGGCTGTCGCGGCCTTACGACACTGTGAAGGGATGTTTTGGCAGCAATGATACTATGACTACTTTACCACTATAATGAATCATCATTATCTATTTTGTTCAAGGTATATGTTGTATAGGTTATCAGCCACTTTTTGTTGTTTTGACAGTTGTTTGGTTTTTATATGACCTCTGTTCAAAAGATTCCCGGGACCACATCGTCCTTCCATTTTCACAATTTTAACTTCATATTCCACCAATCATTTACATCTACGATTTTTTATTTTTTTTAAATGTATCAATGAAAATTACCCAATAAATCTTCATGCATAATAAATTTTTAATGAATTCCAAGTGAAAGAAAAAATCATCCCAGAAAGAACATCATGGTATAATATTAATTCCTACATAGATTTTAAAAAAATTTACCTAGTGGTACGAGGGAGGAATCATCACTCGTACATATTAACAAACAAAACCCATCCGTTTGTATAACTCCTGCGAATTCTCGCTTGAATT
Source organism: Laupala kohalensis (assembly GCA_002313205.1). Taxonomy (NCBI): domain Eukaryota; kingdom Metazoa; phylum Arthropoda; class Insecta; order Orthoptera; family Trigonidiidae; genus Laupala; species Laupala kohalensis. The sequence continues at coordinate 346,125 of NNCF01126132.1, forward strand.
TTCGTCAATAGCATATTGCTAATAGATGACCTACACACCCAGATACCCCGATCCTTATGCTCGAACTTGAATACGAACGAAGCGACAGTACGAGTATAGACTGTACTGTGAACTACGAGATCGTGAGTTCGACAAACTCTTTCTACTCTTTAGACCTGTGACGTTGTTTTCAAGTCTTAGTCCACTGCTGTTTTGATTATGTAAAATCTGAAAAGTAGAGCGTTCTGATAAGTTCACTCCATTATATACTTCTTTCGAATGCCTAAATATGTACCCATAATTCTCGCGACACAGGAAAAAAGTGGATAAAAATTCACGGGACATCATGTTGGTGACATCTAGCAAATGGTGGGAGTAGAGGGTTCTTACTTCGATGACGAATATGGAAATCTCTACACTCTAAACTTGTTTAAGACAATGTTTACCTCGATTCATGTCGTATGTCTACGGGATTCATGTCGTATGTCTACGGGATTCATGTCGTATGTCTACGGGATTCATGTCGTATGACTACGGGATTCATGTCGCATGACTACGGGTTTCATGTCGTATGACTACGGGATTCATGTCGTATGACTTCGGGATTCATGACGTATGACTACGGGATTCATGACGTATGACTACGGGATTCATGACGTATGACTACGGGATTCATGTCGTATGACTACGGGATTCATGTCGTATGACTACGGGATTCATGTCGCATGACTACGGGATTCATGTCGCATGACTACGGGATTCATGTCGCATGACTACGGGATTCATGTCGCATGACTACGGGATTCATGTCGCATGACTACGGGATTCATGTCGCATGACTACGGGATTCATGTCGCATGACTACGGGATTCATGTCGCATGACTACGGGATTCATGTCGCATGACTACGGGATTCATGTCGCATGACTACGGGATTCATGTCGCATGACTACGGGATTCATGTCGCATGACTACGGGATTCATGTCGCATGACTACGGGATTCATGTCGCATGACTACGGGATTCATGTCGCATGACTACGGGATTCATGTCGCATGACTACGGGATTCATGTCGCATGACTACGGGATTCATGTCGCATGACTACGGGATTCATGTCGCATGACTACGGGATTCATGTCGCATGACTACGGGATTCATGTCGCATGACTACGGGATTCATGTCGCATGACTACGGGATTCATGTCGCATGACTACGGGATTCATGTCGCATGACTACGGGATTCATGTCGCATGACTACGGGATTCATGTCGCATGACTACGGGATTCATGTCGCATGACTACGGGATTCATGTCGCATGACTACGGGATTCATGTCGCATGACTACGGGATTCATGTCGCATGACTACGGGATTCATGTCGCATGACTACGGGATTCATGTCGCATGACTACGGGATTCATGTCGCATGACTACGGGATTCATGTCGCATGACTACGGGATTCATGTCGTATGACTACGGGATTCAATGCCTCTCGAGGAGGACAACAGCCACCGTAACCTTCACCACTTTACAGACGTGTTACTTTCATTGAAAATTTCGTCAATTATTGTTTCATCCGCCGATCATCTTATTACATGAACATTTACAATGTCACTTTTTTTTTCGTAGTAGGATAGCAAAGGACGTGTAATTGCAAAAGAACTGCATACTGCGATATGATTCCGCATACTCATTATTTCTACTAGTTTTACATATTTATGACCATCGAAACTTTTGATTAAATGGTATTTTTCGTTTGATTATGAAAGTTACCCAGGGGAAAATTCTTATTATTTTCCTTTTTTCTAAATCATGGGATAGTAAGATTCACTAATATATTATCCAAAAAAAATTTTATACATTAAAATACGTTAGGAAAAGGTGAATTACTTTTACTTTACCTCTTTGTTTTTATGCTTTTTTTTACTTTGGTTAAATGTTTGTATCATCTCTAAATTATGACGAATAACGTTTTTTATATTTTTGTTTCATCTTTATCATTGAGTTTTCTGTGTTTTAAGACGTTTTTCTAGTCGATAAACAAAGGGTTGAATATAAATGAGGTAATACTATTCACAAGTATAGGAATCTAACTATCCCATTTGATTTTTAACTGGCGACTTGTAAAGAAGCCATTTCTTACTACCCCAAATGGAGTAAAAGGATATTGTTGCTTAGTGTGTTAGAAAACTAATGAAAATCTTTTCCCATTTTCTGTTTGCTAGGTTATTATTTTTCGTAAGGAAAAATATTGATACTATATGTGTACTGTGAAAATAATCACCATCATTAATTTAAAAGTAACTACCCTGGAAGTTTACTTCGGTGTCTTATTACTCCACTCTCATCCACCCTAGAAACAGAGTCACTATCCTCAACTGGCGTGTCACGCATCGTCACCGCAGTCACGGCTTCATAGCAAGGCTCCATCGGTGCGATTGCGGTGTGCGATGCTGAGGTAATTAGGAGCTGGCAGGCTGAATGAGATACAAGCGACGTCCGGGTTATCGCAGGAGGAGAGCGCTGGTGTGTATGGAGAACGGAGACACCGCAAGACACCATGGATGTGTTGGACACGCGTGGAGATAAAACGGAATTACAGACTACACGGGTAAGACCTTCGCTGTCACTTCGAAAATATTATTGTTACGAATACGAATTCTACAACAAAAATGTGTAAATTTAACACGTGAAATTTTTTTCAAATTGAATAATTAGTACTTTCAATAATTAACGGTAAGTGTGGTCAAGTGGTAGCGATTTCGCTTCCTCAATACCGCTGAGTGGTAGAGTGCGGGTTTAGACCCTGATCGGCCAAACTACTTGAGGTTTTTAGATGGTGTTTCCCTTCCCTACTCCACACAAATTTGATCCAGAACCACATGCTCCCCGGCAAACCAACGTTTCTCCTTCCGAATTCCCGCACCCCAATCACGGTAAGGTGGAAGAGCAGACTTCGTTGTCTGAACCTCGCCATAAAACATGTTGAATTTTTTTAACAAATATATAATTTGCTACCATGAAAATAATGTTCTTATATAAGTACAATTACGAGATGTTGATGTAGATGCACTATAGGGTTCAATATGACGGCCCGTGGTAAATAATTGTTTCGGATACCGAAGTCCATCTGCCCGTGAGATGTGATTTAAAAACAGTACGAATTTCGTAAAAAAAGAAAGAGTATGCAATATTTTTTACTAACATGTTTTAGTCATATTCTGACGAAAACGCCTCTAACTGATCGGAGGTTTTATCATCACTTTATCACTTAGGAATTACCAATTACCAACATTAGTCATAAACGCCCATCCTGGCCCGGGTTTTTCTCCGTTTTTCCTTCTGGTAGAGGCGGATTTATCATACAGGTTCTCTAGGCTTTGTCTAGGGGCGTGTTTATTGTAACAATAAATCGTGAATTTAGTGTTATTTCAATTCTTATGATTTTTAAACACTATACTCAGAATAATCTATAGTTCGATAATAACTTGTACATGTAATTTTTTGCTTAAAATTACAAACATATTGACATTCTATTAGTATTATAACTCGCAGCTAACTTTTTATCTTATCTAGGAACTTTTGCTGAAATTTTTGAATCCGCCTCTGCCTTAGGGCCCTTGATCGGAATTGATGGGATGGTCCCTTGCTTGCTTCCGGAGAGTAAATTAGTTTTTTTTCCTCCACGTGGTCATACGCAGTTTGTACTGTTTTTTGACAATAAATTTATTTATAATTTATAACGCGGGGGTTACTACGAAGAGGTTTACGAACACAAAAATATTGATCCCAAATGCTAAATAAATGCTGTGAAATAATTGCTAACGATGCATATTATCATATTATATTTACATCATTAAGTCATATTTGCAGTACTAAGATACAGTTCTATCTGAATACACGATACGCTGATGAGATGTTATTTAATAGCTCATATTACAGACAAATTCAATTCACTATTCTTGCTTCTTTTCTCTATGGCAAACGAGAACTCAATACCAACATTTTTAAATGTTTAAATATTCGTTATACCATACAGGGAGTGTTGTCGATGAAATTAGCTTTAGACTATATTCGGACAAGGAAAGGTAAATACTCAGCATTGTCATGGAGATATTCGTAAATTCACTTATTTCAACACGGATGAATCAAAATATTCACATATTTAAAATAATAATAATAATAATAATATAATGATTCTTTTGAAATACAAATAGATAAAGAAACAGTATTAAAATAACTTCCTAAGATAAGTCATTCTAGAAAATTATAATAATAACAACCTGTGAACTCAAGAAGGACAATAAAAAAGATACATTTAATACTTTTGATATTCAGCATTATATAATTGATACATTTTTATTGAGAAGCACAATTTAAGAGCAATAAAAATCATACCATAATAGACTGAAACAAAAAGTGAGTCGAAACCAAAAACGAGAATCAGACATATGAACCTCTCCTATTTACCTCTAAACTCCAACTATTTCACCCTTTAATACGATTTAATTATCAACTGAAGAACCTTTTAACACCGCTGTTCTCAATCTCCCATTCACATCACTGAATACTGTAACTCCGACCGCCTCTCCACTCGGCAGGTAGGGTAGTAGTAGCACCACATCCTCTCTCCATACGAGCCTCTTCTGCACATCAGCCCTTGCGCACGCTCCCCTCCCCCCTGCCACCAAAACCACCCTACAACTGCGGCTCATGCGCCGCGTCACCCCTTATTAAATCACAACCCCGCTCCTCCCGCCACTTACAGCGGCTCCGACGCCGGCAGCTTTAAAAGCTGTCCAAACAATTTTGCGCCTCTCTTGTCCCAGAGGATACACTCGTCTCCCGGGCAAACTGGACACTAACTGTGACTCAGGCAGAATATCGTGTCAATGATATATCATCACCAGCGCTCCGATCGTTATGCACAGAAAATCGGAAAATATGGACTTAAAGTTCGAAATGTGTTCTTAAAAATGGGCGACAAAAGTCCAAGAAAAACAAATTAATAACTAATAGAAACGGGCATTACAAATCGAATTAAATACACTAAAATATTCGAAACAAATGCAAGAAATATTCGAAAAAAATTACATCACATATTTATATTAATTTGTAATTTTTGGCCAAATGCAAGAAAACCATTCCGTTATGATCACCATGGTCGATAACTCCTATACTTCTAATTAAATGTACTAGCGGTAGAGCGTGGGTTCAAAACCTGCTCGGCCGAATTAGGTGAAGTTTTCAACTTGGGTTTCCCTTGACTACTCCCGACAAATTTTAATTCGGTACCATAAGTTCCCCGGCAACCCAATATCTCTCCTTCACAATTTCCTATCCCAAGTCCAACCGTTAGGTGGAAGTTAGATGGAAGAGCGAGCCTCATTTAATGTCTCTCGCCAAATGGCATAAACAAATAAATAAATAAATAAATATGCTCTTGAAAAAACAAGTTACATAAGTTAATACTTAATACTAAGAAAATATAAGTGTAAAACGGGTTAGTTGAATAATACCACTGAGTTCGTTCGTACAGAACAAGTCATATTTAAACAATAAGCGTGTAAAATCTGATTCATTACAATTATTTAACGTAAGATTTATCGAGCTCAATCAGAAATTCTAAAAAATATGCATTTCTATGCAAACAAAAATCTTCAAAAATATGCATTTATGTGCAAATGTAATTCCAATGGTACCATGAGTTTAAAAATACTGTAAATCAATTCCACAAAACCTTTGAAAGTCAGGAAAAAATATGTAAAACACGCAAAATTCGAGCCCTGATCATCATTGAAGTGACATATAAGGTATTTTGCTTTTCGTATTCAGTATAAATGACGAGTAGAAAAGTAATTAAAGAGTTGGAAGAGAGGAGAATTTAGAAAGCAGTCAAAAAACATGTCATTGAGGAATATGTTTAATTACACGATTATATTCTTGAAGAATCTTTTCTTTAATTCGGGCAATGAAATTCCTTCATTTAAAAATTTTTGAAGTTTATTGACATTCCTCGCGTTCAAAGTTACGTAACAACTTCACATGCTTTACATGAATGATATATAGTGAAGAGACAGTCAGAGAAAGTGGAATTGTGTACATATTACATAACAACTTGCTCAGTGGTACATTATTACGAGTTACAAAAATCTAAATTTACAACGTAACAAAAACATTTGTTGAGATAATGAAAGAAATATAAAGTAAACAATGTATGGAACGAGTATATTTTACAATAGTAAATAACAAATAATTAAGTATTAGTATTTCAATGTAGTCTAAGATCCAAAACGAGTTTGAATATGACAGTAAGATTCCGATAAATAAATTATAAAATTAGAATTGCCGACGGAGTACCACGATCTTCCACAATTCTATAAGATGTTACACATTTTTGTTAATCTAAAAAAAAATTGTTATGTTTTAACTACAAGAAAACTTACAAAAGGAACTAAAGAGCCTTTAATTCCTAATTTCTCGCTGATCATGTTTGAAATTAATATGCTTCGTAAAATTTGATTCTTTCTCGTATAACTTTCATTAGCACATATCTTCATGGAAATTAACAAAAATGATTGAGGTAATTGGACGGTATAGTTACAGTGTCATAAAATAGATAAAAATACTAATCTATCCAGGCAATTTGACTTTTGTTGAAAAAATATTATATAATTTATTCACTGAAACAATAAAGCAGTTTTTAAATATTTCATCTCTTCAATATATATACTGTCTCTTATACACATCTTTTAAGAGCAATAAAAATCATACCATAATANTAATTTCACCAGGTTTTAAACGCAAAACTGGATGAACGAATAGTTATCGGTTTTATCCTTTCATATTATTTTATAAACTCACATATCTTTTAGAACTCTACAAGCGTACAGCATTGATACTTTATGTAGGAAAACGCATATATAACTCTCCACGTCTGATTCCAGTAATTAGTGTCATCCGAGTTGCTCACGAAAATAGTAAGGTTGAGTACACGAAAAGGGACTAAAGGTGCCGGTTTTATTCAAGTGACGGGCGTGGATAATACGCTGAAATTAGTAACCAACGAAGAAAGATTATATTCTCATTTACACATAACTCCACCATACAACCACCAACATAACCCTCGACAAGATGAAGTGGTGACCGGTGAAACCGGATCAGTTTGAAGCTTAAAATTCTAGTATTTAAGCATTTCTTAAAGGATTATAAACAAATCAAACCCTGTCAAGATTGGGAGGCTTCTTAGGTTATACACCATATTAATCACAGGTTAAATGTCAGAGACCAATAATGCAAAGTCAAGATTTAAATTTTAGTCCTGTTAGTTTTTGTACACTCTTATCTCTACTTCATGTTATTTTTTCTCAAAAGAAATCCAATGAAATAAGCAAAATGCAAAATTAAGTGGAAACTACTTTATATTATTACGATTTCGAACGTCGTTATATTCCGTACTAATGCTGTATGTAAGAAATTTCTATACCAATGGAAAATAATAAAGTCGAGAAGGAGCAATTAGTACGCAAATATAACTTTCGGATTATACATCAACAAAGAAAAATAAAATAATAATAATAAAAGTTGTGAGTTAAAATCATTAACGAATGTTTACAAATAAAAATAATGAAACTTTTGGAATAATGAAATTAGCTATCCATTACTAAAATTAAGTTCTATATTTTCTCAATACATTCATTATAGCAATCTGAAGTGTACTTAAAGGAGGAGTAAAGTTTAATTATATGCTTGAATAAAAAAAAGATAAAAACCATTTCACAGATTTATAATATATTTTCAGTGAGATATTATTTTGTCTTACTTAAGAATTCTTCATGTTTATATCAATATTTTAGTACCTCTAGATATCAAAACGCATACATGGCGTTCTAAATACGACTTTGCGAACAAGGACCTTACATTTCTTTCTTACGAGTTCTCGAAAATCTACTCACCTCTGCGAAGAACTCATTAAGTGAGCGAAATTTAGCAGAAGTCATTAGAAAGTTTTACGTTCTCTCTTTATTACGAATCGTTTGATAAAAGTACTTTTTCTATCGCACGTACCTTTGAGATGAAATATAAAAGTTTTCACAAGTACTTTCTAAGGAAATTAAGGAATAACTTAAACACACTTTACCGTCAGCTTTGGAGAAACAGATGTCTTTGTCAAGAACTCAAGATTAGGTTTAGCAAAGCTGCAGAAAAATAATTGTATATTTTATTTATCTCTCAGGGAAACATATAACGTGAAAGCAAGCAAAAGATGAAGGATTAAACCACGTGCGAATCCAGCAAGTGATCGGGGGATAGGGGTGGGGAACGAAACTTTGTCAAATTTTGCCCCCCCCCCTTGCCCCCGATAGTTTCGTCATCCGAGGAATCACTCAATGTATTAGTAGTGGAAATAAAATACATTTATGGCAGCGAAAGTATTTATTTTGTTTTCAGTCTTTTAGTTGCATTTGCGTGGTTGGTTTGAAATGCATTTTCTGTATAGAATAACATTGCGCTGCGTATAAAAATCTTTTACCATACGGGACGAAATGCATTGGAAAGCATAAGTAGTGATAAGTAATGTAAATCCCGGCGATGTTAACTACGAACAGGGTTCTAGATATTGCAAATCAAATACATTTTTTAACGAGTTCGTTAACGCGTTCCTTTATGTTTTTTTTACAAAGTCAAGTCAGATTCCTGCGGGGAGGGAGACGGGGAGGGGCAAGGGGGTTATCGCCACTTTGGATCCACCACTGGATTAAACTTGATAAGTACATCTGACAGCTCACAGATTATTAATATTATCTATTTTTAAAACAAAAACGTAACAAAAAGTTAGCTGTTTTTGAAAGTTAGATTCTTAACATAATTTCTAATGTAATATCAAAATCAAAATTAATACTAATTTAGATCATTCTTTCAACCCTAATCAATTCGATGATATTTCCGCTTTTACATGAGGTAAGTTGAAACAAGCTATTTCGCGAATTTCTCCTGACACAGTTCTTTTCTTTATTAAATAAGAGAAATGAAGATGTTGATGGCTACTGTACGAACTACATTACAGAAAGACTTTACCAAAATACCATCACTAATGAATAACATTTTTACTACATGTAAATTTTATAGAAGTTAACCTTCTAAAAAAAAAGAATATTAACCTAAAATCACCCAATTTAAGAAAGTTAATACGCGTGCGCTCATTAAAGCAATAATTAAACATGACGCATTACGAAGGATAGATACCCATATCCAGAACACTAAAATAATTAAAGATTTTTGACACATTCACTTGAGAAACTTTTCCAAAAAGGAGAAGAAAATAGAAGTTGTTATTTCATCATCACTTGTTGATTCACTTCATGAATCTTTACATTTTCTTCTTTCAAAATTCTTTTCCGAACGCCGATGAATTCCGCTGTAACAAAAATATTGACATTCACTCGAAGATATGAAATTAACGAAAACGTTGGAAAAAATTAACACTGATGTAATGATACTTTATTTTGTATCATATTTAAATGGAATATTACAGTTTTGATGATTAATGTTCATTCCTCTAATTTTCCAAGAAAAAATTTAATTTTTATTCGTACATTTCGTTTACATGTACGTTTCATTTCCGTATTATTAACAAAAAAGAAAACACTAGTCCCAGCATGGTCTCTAGATGCTGTTTGTATGATTTCTGCGCTTAGCAGTCTGCGAATTCCATTGGGAATTACCCCTAAAACCCTTTCGGTAGAAATGTACCTAAATAATCGGCTTATTTCTCCCACTATGGACGTTCACATTCTCTATTGGATTCAAATTGGGAAACGGAATCCTTTGAACCTTCTACACGAGCTCCATCGATTCCCTCTGCATCTACTCGGAGAATTCTGCGGGCGGCCGCATCGCAACAAACGCCCGCGCCACGACAAACCTCCTCCTCCTCACCACGACCCCCCCGATTCGACCCGACCCCGCAAATCCGCCGACGCAGCTGCGCCCGCAAAATCCTGGCCTTGCCCAGCCGTGTCCTGCGAATAACTGCGGCAGCACTGAGAGCGGGCGAGCGATTGGGGTCGCAAGGGAAACCCCCCGACGCGACGGGGGATCCCCACCCGCCGCGCGCAAGTCGCCAGCTCGCACGCACGCACGCGCTCCCGCGGCGGAAGGCCGCATTACAACCGCTAGCATCTCTGTCGGATTCACATGTCGCGAGGGGTTGTCGTTGGTTGTCGCTGTCCTGCTCTTGTGGTCGGTGTTACATTGTCGACGGTTTATTTGCGTAGCACGTTATTGGTACGTTTTTCTCTTGTTAATAATTCAGCAAAAACTGCTGTGCTGTTTAGTGATTGCAAGTCAAAACTTCTACAAGTTGTAACTCACTTTAAATTCTGTATATTTCGAAAGAAAATCTACGTTACTTGAATGAACCGATTCACAAACTCATCTATCATGAATTACCACAAAATGAATGAATTTTTCGTGATTCCGTCCCTCAACAGTTGCTAAAGGTCCCGTACTTATTAAGAAGTTATTACTTCTAAACGTATATAATATTTATTATTCACATTAGATTGTAATGTGATGAATGGAAATGCTCATACTCGCAATTACGAAAGACAATAAAATTAAATTTGTCCGTAAAAATTCACCATTAATGTGGTATAATGAATGAAATGTAATCTTAAGAAATAGTTTTTCTTTATTAATTTTAATTGGATCAAATATTTTTAAATCGTTTGACGAATATACAACTTCTCCGTAGCGACCACGCAATCGTACGTGAGTGGCTTTATCGATTTTGCCTCGTGAGTGGCGCAGATAGCATTCCGGTTGAGAGTGGCCCCGTGGTCCACGTTTGTGAACGAGCATCAAACATCCACACCATGTGATAACGAGCGAGCCACGCGTTCTTCGCGCACTTGTAATGGCACATCTTTCTTTGGCTGGACGTGCCTTACGGTCCTCCACACTGGACTGAGCAAAACGACGAGGTGGCTGCGGACGTTGCGGAGGAGACGGGAATGGTTAGAACAAAGGATGGGAGCAGGAGGAAAGGGTGGGAAAAGGGGACTGTTTGTTGTGTTACTCAACGAAGTATTGTAATGTCATAAGAAAATGAAAAGAACTGTTAGCTCTGTTAGAAACATGCAAAAAAATTACTTTCATCTTAATCAATTACTAATTTGTTTAATTTTTTTATAATCATTTGTATTATATTATTGTACTTTTTAACTCACAACTTCCGAGTACCCACTCCTAGGTGAGTGTCTTCATCATAAACGACCAGGGGAAAATCGCGACGGACCGGAACTCGAACCTCGAAACGGGACCTTCTGCAATAGCCGCATGTATCCGACTCGACTTCTCAAACCCATACAACAACTATTTTATTGTACTTGTTTTAAACCGATGATGTCCACTAGGTAGATAATTCTGCTTGAAACTTTTTTACAGCTCATCATCTTTGTGCTTTTTCCGGTAGCTCTGTCAACCGTATCCGAATGAACAAAGGAAAGAAAGTACATGAAAAGAGAACAGGCGAGGAGAGAGTTGAGATTGAAGGGCACGAGCACATAAGAAGGTAGTAAATAAACCAGTAGATATGAAAATTCGTAGTATGACTAATTTTTAGGCTAGGTCTTCTTTCTGGAAAACACGGTAATAAAATATCCATGATGTGACTGTGAAATTGTTAACTCCGTGGTGCTTGTCCCATTTGGAAGTTAATGCAACGGGCTTGCGCGATGCGAGCGTGCAGCGATCAACCCCCTCGTAGCGTCTGTTCTAGATAAGCAATGCACTACTGTGTTTTATGCATGCGTTTTAACCTCAAACTATTCGAGTCAGTTTTGACACATAAACCCAACATTGCATAACGATCCTTAAAAGAATCTACCTGACAGCTACAGAATAGGATTTTTCTGTACTCCTACAGATTGTTTTGATTTTGTACAGAATGATGATGATATGTGGGATAATAAAGAGACAAAATTTTGAATACCGGTAAGAGGAAATCAGAGGGTTCGCTTTAACATCTTTTGCAAAAACCACTTACGTCTCCAAGCTGGTGCAGCAAAAATAAAAAATAACAAAGAAGAATTGTCCCTCACATTTTTTCGAAATCATATGGATATGTAGGTGATAAAATTAAGATAAGGCAGGTTATTTAAATAAGATAACCACGATATACTTCTATCCTTCATCCTTACGCTGTATCTTCATTCAGTGGATATATTATTAATCTATCATTCCATCACATGACTAGCTAAGCATGTAGGGCTTAACGCATGTGAATTTTGGATAATTTTTACCATTAATTATTATCAAGTCTTTAGTGAAACCTACTGAAAGTGTAAAATATATATGTTCCGTTCTACGTTATAATTTTTTTATTTTACATTACATTTTAACTCAACGTATCATATTATATTTCAAAACATTACTTAAAATTTAATATATTTTATTTTATATAGTAGTTTAGCAACATAATCCACATTATATTTTCAAGTATTTTTTCCGGTCTTTTTGCAATTTTGAGATGTTTGTTGATCCATTTGATCCATTTATATCCTAACCTCAGCATTCTATAATTATTATAAAATTATTTAAAATAAACGGCAGGTTTATTTCTACCTTGGGTAATGACTATCTTCTATTGCCTACCGTGCTTCTTGCTGCTGTTTATCATGTGCTTCGTACGGTTATTAAACTAGGTTGATGGCGTTGATGGCGTTGTAATGTGTTAGATGCGGTTTCTTATTCATTACTTCTTTTCATCAATATTATTTTGATGGATAACGAAATATGTAAGGAATGTGCAATGAATTTTTTCAAGTTTTGACAAGTTTTCTATAATTCCTTTCCGCTTTCATCTACTTCAGTATTAACAATATTCGGTTGAATAAACCTTTTGAAATCATATTCACCATTTAAAACAGAGTGCTCTGAACCCACAGAATGTGAGTAACATGCCAATAGAATATTAAAACGTCATATTTGTTCGTATAAAAGGTTTTAAAACGACACGCAAGATTTATTAACAAACTTGCCATCATTTTCAAGCAAGATATTAAAATTTCAGACATAATGTGAAAAGTTCTTCGACACTTAAATTCGGATAAATGCAGATGGCAAAAGAATTTATAACGGCTGTTTTGATTTCTAAATCACTCCCTATCATTCACGCAGTTCTATCTCATGTTTATATACCAATATCAAAAAAAAATGTTCCAAGCTTTCTCCATTAAACCTAAAACTGTATCTTTCAATTTAATTTCGAGAGCATACAAACGTGGCTTAAGTATGTTGATATCAAGTTTCGTATATGAATTTCTGTAGTCCGGGAGGCACATTTCCAACACTGCTCGCTGGGAAGGGGAGGGGAGGGGAGGGCGAGCGCCTAACGCACAGAGAATCTGGCAGCAAAGTCGGAGCTCGCAGATCAGATCGATAGCAAATTAAAAGAGCATTCTCCCAAAGGCGCAGCTGCCCGACGCCCACCCCGCGGCGTGATATCAAAGTATAAACCTACCGACAATGCTGCTCGTCTCTTTCCAAATGCGAATCCATGAGAGATGGTTTGCCAAAAAAAAAAAAAAAGAAANAAAATAAATTGTGAGAAAGAGGTCGGATGGATGGTGATGGGTTTTCTCTTTTGAGAGAGTGTTAATTTTGTTCTGGTATTATTATGAATCTCTATAATTCTTTTTTATAGGAAATTTTGTACACAAACGAACGTACGATGCGTTGGTTTATTGCCACCTCGTTATATCTTTTTTATACAGTTCACATCGAGTTTTTTTTGTTTTTTATTGGAGATTTAGGGTTCGCCAAGATCAAGACCATGAGAGTCCTTAGTTCACATCGGTATGGAGTAATCATAAATCCCATTAATTTGCTATCTTCCAAGAATTACTTGTTAACATACTCTGAAAAGGAATTTTATATTTCCGTAGACAGGTTACTAAGTATGAAATCTCCATGTACCGCAGAAATAATGCAAAACGCTCTTTATTCCTCAAAAAATGGGTCAGGGTACCAATGCTAAAATATGCAATGAAAAATTCCGGGATAATCGGGATTTCCTGCGTGCATTAAACATTCTTAACATTTATAATGCACGATTCATATTTTTTTATGTAAATAGATCACAAAATTGTTTACGATCCACACTAACACGTTAGTTTATTTTCCCTCTAAATATATCTTGCTTGACTCAAATTATCCGCATTTTAAGATAATATGTTACACGAAATAACTAACGAAACTTTTGTCACTCTCGAACAAAACATTACAACTTAAAGAAATGCTAAAAATACAATTGAATATTTTCCGATCTTTTTTTTAATTCTATACAAATTGCTTCAGCAATTGTGACTGCAGAAGTATATATCTGTTAATCTGAATGTCCATAATGAATCGAGAAGGTAAACAGTCTGTAAGTTTGCCATTATAATGACACACTATTCTACTAGCCCCTTGCTAATTGATCCTTCATCTTCCCCCTTTCCCATCTAAACCTCACTCTTTCCCTTCCTCGTCCTACACTTCATTCCACACCCTGCGCCCCTCATTCACAACTGCCGCCCCTTAACTCATTCACGGAAAACCCGCCTCTGGAATTAAACCGAGGTCCTTTCTTTAATTATCGCAGAATTCATCCAACCCCTTCCCCTCCTGTGCCCCGTCGGGCGTTGTGCTGGCCACTGCGAACTTTGGCTAATAAATTACAGAGCCGTAGGGACGCACTTACATAAAAGTGGCAACGAGTTGCGGGCGCACCGCCATCTTGACGTGCACTGACCACGAAATGACCGGAGGAAGGCCAAGGACGTTGGTGCCGAATCTCTTGTCACTCATAAGATTCTCCCCTTTAAATTATCCAGCACTTCCACATGCAATCACGAACTTTTATGGGACATAAACGTTGAGTTTGATATACTTTGAGGAAACTCAAGTTCACAAATGGCACAAAGAAGATTTACACAAATTGTTCCGAACCACATCGACGAGATACTATATGCCTTTTTTCCAGAATTAGGATATTTTACAGATGTCGCAATACAATGCATAAATTATTACGATGAAATTATTAACTAGTGAAGTTTGGTTTCAATTATCAACCAAAATAACCGTAGTAAAAATGACGCAAATTGTTTTAAATACAATTAAACGAAATTAATCTTCAATTTGTAAGCCACAGAAAATTCACAGAAGTGGTCTTTGTACAGCAATCGCTCTTTAAAAATTCAATGTTTTATGTTCTATTAGCTTAAGTGAACAAGGGGTATACATCACCCGCGAGTTTATCCACTGATGCTAAAGCTAAATCTACATCATATCCTACAAATGGAAAAGATACCAAGTTCCTAATATTACCTCAATATGACTCACAGATACCAATTCCATCTCATGAAAGAAATCCTTTATTTTTACATTATAATGGAGGTTTGGTATGATAGGAAATATCCTTCGAAAATATGTTCCCGAAGGTTTCAAAAATAAACCACTAAAAATATTAAAATCTCACTGTACGAAAATAAATGATAAAATTCACCACCAATTAATGTAAAGGTTTTGGAAAACTTTTAAAAATTAATGAATATGTAATTCTGTCGGAATAAGGAAATCATACTTTCTTTGTGAAGAAATGGAAATGTACGAGTTTTTAAATAGTATATTAATTTTCACGTAAATTATTTCAGGTTGACACGATAAATAATTTAATGTGAATACTCAAAATCACATCATTGTGAAAAAATTATTCCTGCAAGCATAATTATTTTTTTCTTCATATAAATTAATTTCTCTTTCATTTAAAATACCAAAGAAATTTAAATATTTGAATGATATACAATTTAACATACTTGTTCCTCAATTGAAAAGTTAGAAATGCTCAATATCATCGAGTTCATTCTGTTCAAAGAAAATGTTAGCTATTCTGCATTGAAATATACTTTGCAGATATTTTCAATGGACTTACAAAGGATTACAGACTTAACAGTTTATTTTTGACAAACAAGATGGAACAATTTTATTTTCCCTCTACCTACCCTCTCACATCGTTTTTTTAAAATACAGGAACGATATCGAAAACTGACGTCGTGTCCGATATGATCACACTTTTCATGAATATTTAACAGCAAAGTTGAGGCAACTCATACAAAGTCAGTTTAGTCGTCGCAAAAAAAAAAAAAAAAAAAAAAAATTAAGCTTGAAAAGAAATGCGAACTGTACTTTTACGTTCTTGCACGAAGCAAAGGCAACAAAGAATGACGAGAACGGATCACTTCGTTGCTCCATAGTTATTTCGTACGGTTGCTCTTTTTCTCCGAAGAAACTATGCAGTTGGAGTCAATAATAATTAGTGTCAATGCAAAGAGAGTCAGTGTAATTAGTAAACCATTCTCCATATCGCTGTGATTTATCATGAAGCAAGAATTTGATTATGTTAATGTATTCTTGTTTTTCTTCGCGGAAGTTAAGTAGTTTTTTGCTTATCTTCTTGGGGATGATCTTCGTGGATGTGTTTTGAAGTGTCTCTTTCGTGATAATATAAATAAGTGCCACTAATTTCTTTTACGGAAAGATCTTAAGAACACGAAAGATATAGTTTTTACATATTGTGGTAATTACTCCAGGAAGAGTCACTCCTACACAATGATAAAAAATATATGTTTAAAAGTATGACCGTGTTATGCATCATAATTCAACTATGACCACATATCTGTGATATAGGTTCTCGTTGAAAAAAATTTGATCATGTCTTCCATCATATTTTTGATCATAGATATGACATCGAGAGGTCTTTGGGTTTCACAAGTTGAATGAGAATGGTAGACGGGCCCGAGAGGCGAACGGGATGGCGCAGTTGGTAGGCGCATGAGCGCGTAGAGCTCAAGGTCCCGGGTTCGAATCCCGGTCCCGTCTCCCATTTTCATTCGACGTAACATGATTAATCTGTTACCTGGCGGTGAGGTTCACCGCAATCTAAGAGATTTCTATGTTTGTGAACCAGAAATGGAAAATAATACCCAAATCAAGTACTTCCTAAGGGAGTCGCCTCAGATGAGGAATCTAGTCTCTACGAGACCACCTCAGAGGTCTTTGGGTTTCACAAGTTGAATGAGAATGGTAGACGGGCCCGAGAGGCGAACGGGATGGCGCAGTTGGTAGGCGCATGAGCGCGTAGAGCTCAAGGTCCCGGGTTCGAATCCCGGTCCCGTCTCCCATTTTCATTCGATGTAACATGATTAAAGATCAATGATTTTAATAATTCATGTCTTTGTCAAACAATGTGCATAAAGCTTTTTCTCAACTGTTGAGTTGGAATACGAAATTAGGAAAGTTTCCTCAAGTATTGAACAAGGAATCAAATAAGTAGGAAAACCATAGCCTAGGTAAGATATTGAGAAAGTAAAGTTGGAATTCGCACGCCACAGAGACGATGGACGAACTACCTCACGCAGAGACGACGGTTACCCGTCAAGTATCGGCAAAGCTATGAGCGAAGCGTGGAAGCGTGTCCTTTACAGCCGGTCCTTTGGTTACGGGAAAAAAGTATTGGGACGGTTGGTTGGTAAAGGGATGTAGAATGGAAGAAATTCTACTATTATGCTAGCTATGTAGAGAGAGCGTCAAAAACTAGAATCCAGGAGCACAAACGAAATATAAAATCGACAGTAACCACATATTGTATTAATATTGATCACTTGATGGATTGGGATAAAACATTAATATTGAACATAGAAGTTAACTACTACAAACGTAGCATATCAGAAATGATATTCTATAAAAATATACACGGGAATTAGAATTTACGCACTGACACAGAAAAACTACCTAGTATTTACAAAACAGTATTGTAACATGTTCGTGTAATTTCTGCTTTTTTTAAAAAACATTTTGAATTTTTATTAACATTTAATATCATGTTTGTCCCGTTACGTTTCTTGTTATAATTTGTCACACCTGACGACAGCTTAAACCTAAGACGAAACGTCGTGTTCTTCAAATGGTCGTGAGCCTTAAATTATTTATTTAATTGAACAAGAGTTATGTACATAAAACAATCAGTTCTTTTTTATATTTTATGGAAAAGTATAATTAAGGAAATGCAGAATTACATTGGATCGTCTAATAAATATTAGAATCATTTTAAGCTTACTTTAGTATTTAGAATATAACATATACAGATCTGAGCCAAAGTATTTGAATGTTTATTAATAACAATAATTATCCATTTCTTTTTACTCTGCGACATGGTTGAGAACTTAATCTTTCACACCCCGATTTCTCTCATGAATTGTTGACATGTACCTTGCTTTACATATTTTACTTTCCTGATGCTTTTTTGTCCAAGTGGCCATAACCAGTTTCTTTTCAATTTGGTTGTTCAGTTTTCTACTCTATTTCTTGAAGACTTATTTTATCCACTAGTGTTACCATGTTTTATCCAGGAGAATAATCTGTTACTTAAATATTATAAGAACGAGGAAATAATAACAAAATATTATTACTTTTTATTCTCTAAAGAACTGGCATTCGTACATTTTACAAAAAATTTCAACATGAAAAGGAAGTTCATTAATTCTGAACAACCTTCATATCCGCATGCGGAATTTCCGCAAGATTTGTTACGACACTGAATAATGATTCTTGAAGCTCGCTGAAGAAACAAGATGTATAGCTCTGATCGCGAGTAGATAGTAGCACACAAAGGCACAAAACCCCGTTGGAGGTCGGCGTGCCGTCCACACCAGACGCTATTCGGCAATTCCCTTCATGTCGTTTCGTGCCACTTTCCAACATTGCGCATTTCTCCACCATATTCGTCTCCCAGTTGAGTTACACCACGTCTTATCTCCTCTTCCTCTGCCTTCAGTCTCATCTTCTCTTCTCATTAATAGTATCACCTGCCCATTTCTCTGGTTCACGAGCCACGCCTACTTCAGAGACTCTTTCCTCAACTCGTCCCAGGAATACTTCATCTTTCGTGCCAAGACTCCTCCCATCCTAAAGTCTATTTCTCCTCTTCATCTCCTTTTCTAACCATCCTCGCCTTCTCCAGCCGTTTCCGAGGTGTCATCCCGAATCATCCGCTTCTCATGGCTTCAGTCCTCAACGCCCTCTGTATCCTCATCCCCCCATTCCCGCGTGCGGACGAGTGAAAGCGTCATGGAGACCTAACGTCCGCCCACGTGGCAAGAACACTGTAGCAAACGGCCGTGGCGCCGGCGGTTTCTAATGGTGGCTCGCGCTGCAAAAACGACGGTCAGAAGCGGGAGACTGGCCGCCCGCACACCACGCCAACAAATTGGTGGAAACGACACTATGACTTGAATGTGGAATCGCCTGCGGGAAGAGGAGCGCAGAGAATTGAATAACACCCCGGAGGTGGTACCAGCGTCGCGTGTGGATTTAAAGACAAGGCGAGTTATTACCAGTGATATAGAAAACAATTATGAGTCCATAAATGATATCATATGTAATAACTTACATTTCGTTTGAGTAACAATATTATAATCGATTTCAGTAAATTATTATTTTTTCTCTTTTTTACAGAAACTATAAAGAATGTTTTCTCCAAATATTAGAATCTAAATGAATGTGTGAAGAGAATGTATGCAATATTTCAAGGGCAAGTCAGAACTAAGTTCGCACATTTCTTTTGTTAGCTGTCGTGCCTTACATATGCTTTATACGCAAGCTTGTAATTGATTCATAGATCCAATCTAAATAGACCCTACCTTCGTGATACCGTTTTTCGGAATATATCCCGAACATTTTTTTCTGAATTAAGATAAGACGGAGTACATTATCTTAATTCAGAAACAATATATATTTGAGAACCCTACAAGATGTTTTTGCAACAAAATAAGAGATTAGTGTAGAAACAGATCCATATTACGTAATAGATATAATATATCCTACGTCTCAAGGAATTAGTATTTCGAAATAAAGCAGGGAAGTATTTTGTTTGTGTAGTCACGAAATGCACTACAACGTGAAAATAAACTTCTGCAAATAAGAGTACAATAGAATTTCGCTACATTTATAAAAAGTGTCTTAATTTGAATTTTTAAAATGAAGACAAAACATTTGTTATATGGGTATTATTATTATATTCAGTCATGCTCAGTAGTGTAAATAATTAACGTTTTAAATTGCATAAAATTGCTTGAAGTGTTTAAAATAATTCTAAAATATTTCAATTGGAGTTAGATAAAGCAGGACAAAATGTGTTGAATAGTAATATAAATCTTTTCTGAAGATTACCAATAGGATGTGATAAATTAAAATTTTCATTTTTTCGGAGAAAGAAGTCTTATCTGTTGCCAACAATAAAAATCAACGTAAAATGTAAATAGACGATAGAAATACTCTGTGGATTCCTGTATCGAGTGCAATCCGAGATACAACATACGATACGCGACCTCAAACCACGAAGTGTGAAGACCAGAAATACTATCTTCTGTGAAATGACTTTTAGGTATGCGGAATGGCCACAGCCAGCCAGGAGAGCCAACTAAGTGGTTATGGCAATAAAGCATTTCAAGAAAGATAAACAAGAAAATGAAAAATTTCGAAAAAGAATGCATTGATGAACATGTCATACTGATAGTCAGACCAGGACTGCAGTACAGTTAATTGAGTAATATTTAAGAACGAAAAAGAAGACATCTATATTGTGCGGGCAGTAAATGATTCTTTTATGAAGTAATGCTCAATACTTGGGATCTAAAATAAATCAATTAAAATTATCTTATAACTCACATTTTATATTAACGAATTGCAATTATTAAACGAATAACTTCCACAAACATTTTGCGAAATTCGAATTAGGTTTTTTCGATATCTCTGATTGAATATTTGATCACTGAAATCTGTCCCAATAATTTTAGATTTATGTATGACAATTTGATTTTGGCCAGTTTTGTTTAATCAATGATGTAAATTTTGTTACGGCCTTAATGAATCTAAAAATTTGCTCCCAATCATTGGGTGTTTATAACAATGAAAATGCAAAACTGTTGATACCAGAAATGCCGAAATTTATAATGTTGAAAAATATTTCATTTATTGCATGGAATAAATGTTTTAACTGCCAATATTGTAATTATTAATCTTACAATGTAATTAAAACCTAAGATCATTAACTCAATTTTTGGGAGACAAACTGTTCCTTTCAACAAACATGTTTTTTTTCGAAATTTTACCAATAAATTTTTTTGATGATCTAAGCGAAGAACTACTGACTTTGTCTCCTCTTATGAAGAACACACAAGTGAGCATTAGGTGTAAGTGGATTTTAGTCATTATTTAGTACAATAATAAACAAAATTGGCGTCTATCAGAAGAAATGAGCTATATTTTGAAAAAGAAAAAAAAATCCCCAATTCTATACCATTAAGCGAGCAATAATTGTACCTATGTACGTATGTATTTGTCAAAACATTTCTCGAGAACGGCTATAAAGATTTCAATGAAATTCATAGATTAGATGTATTTTGGGGTGAAAAGGTGATATAACAGTCTTTTTTCTTTGTAGAACAATTTAAACACGTGTAATACTAGCGTCATTAATAAACCAAATATTTTCTCAAATTTCAGTTAGTGACTAATGGGCTAGGGAATAACATACGAAGTTCCTACTCATAAAGTCTGGAGTTCGAATCCCCGGGAGAGCGGATGAGTTTTTCTATTTATTTTGTTGATCATATGATAAGTCTAATATACATTTATCCTCTTTTTAACATTTTTACTATTAATAAATAGCTGCTGAGTGACTAAAATGCGAATAAAACTGCTAAGTTTGCTGCTTAACAGCAAGAATTTTTCTTTCAGTTCAAACGAATTTCCATCTCAAATGTTATTTTAATCATTAAGAATTGTTTTTTATTTGTAACAATCAAACAAATAAGTTATATAATAATTAAGAATCCGAAAATTCAGATTCACACCAAGCTGACTGAACCATCGTTTCTCGATACAGCTGGCTTAAATTTGTTTGTTTAATTGATAAAATGGTTCTTTAATAGTAACAATAAAAATGTGAAACGCACGAGGAAAACATAATGAAGCAGATCATGTTAACACAAATAAATGAATTTATAACTTTCTCGGCGGGGAATCGAACTCGGACCTCGCACGTACATATACGAGACTTTGATCCCTATACTACGAAGAAATGTCGACGAACTTTTATATTATTATTAAAAAGGTAATTAAATTGCCACACTTAATATTTTCAAGGCTGAAACACTATGAAATGAACAATATTCATTTGAATTTGACACTACTACTTTTGATGTAACGCAGTAACAACACATCACATTGAATGAAAGTTACCTCTACTAACAAAATACGAACCAACGAATTCATGTAAAGTTATAATTGGCAAAGAAATAAGTAAGTTTCTTCAAAGTTAAAATGTGTTCCTAGATCTGTTTAATTCAAAAAGGAAATTCAGTAAAGAATTCAAAAACAAAATTCTACTACTATCCTTTTGAAAACAAAAAGAATAACATCCAAAGAATACGGCTGAAATCCAAACTTTCCTTTCAATCCTCGATTGAAAATGAACCTGCGTAAAGAGTGTTTTATTTCAACGTTTACCTCAGTTCACCTTCTTATCCCGGTTGTGTGCGGCAGCGTGCAAAAGTATCATTCTGCTGACACTCACGTCTCTACAGTGACAAAAAGAATGAGCAAAGAGTCTGCAGAAATGAGTCCGTATTCCAAATGTACTCAAACCAAATTCAAGTTTGGTTCGGATACGTTAATTATCTTGCGTGTTATTGAATAAACAAAAATATATCACATTCTCACCACCATTATCTTGAAGAACTGAAGATATCTCGATTTATTTTTGGACATTCATTATTCTTTCCTAATACCTATAAATAATTGGAAAGTAAAGACCTGAAGAATAAGCGATCACCAATCAGAGGCAAAATACCTTCTTTTAACTTAAGACTGTTCGCCACTGATCTGTGTCGTAGGAACGGCGAATCTCTTTCTCACGGTACTCACCATGTGGAGAACACTTATCTCATAAATAAATATGTATGTCTAATAGTAATGTCTAATATTATAAATTTGGTATATTGTGGATTACAATGAATGGATAATTTTCATTTATTTACGAATGTGTGAATATAAGAGGAAAGCACAATTTAAGACAAATGGTATTATTTTCTATTTACTCTCGGTATGTGTTCTACCGCGTAAATACGGAGTGTCAATTTCATAAAATTTCAGAATTACTCCTTAAACCGGGACACACACAAAAAACATCTTATATGGACAACGTAAACTGCGCAGTAACCAAATTAGCAAAATAGTTACGTATGGAATTATCATTCGTTATATTCATGGTTACACAGCAGTGTAACAGAGTAAGTAAACCACGGTTTGAATCCCTTTGCGAAAAATATTTTGTCAAAGGAACATTTTGTGAGCTATTCGAGCGAAGCTCGGTCACCCAGATATTTTATATTTAATCACCGAGGACAAAAATATATCTTTTTGCAATGTAATAAGTAAGGTAGAATAGATACAAGTCGTATTCATCAACAATATTCAGCAAAGACTTTAAATTCAGTGGTTTTGTTTGTTATTGTAGTCATCTTATCACAAATGAGTATTACTTAATGAATTATTTTCTTGTGTTATTCGATCTTAGTTAGGAATATTACGTACAAATTATCATAAGCGAGGTAACTGAGTTCAGTGCATTATAATGTTTATAATTTTTACAATTTAAGTTCGAGTAAAACTATAATATAGCATTTTATGGAAATTGGGATCAAGATACGAAACGATCTCTTAAAATAAAATTATTTATTCCGTAGTCATCACTGCATGAAATTTTTAACCACATACTTCCCTATCTTGAAAAACGACACTTATCCCAAAATGTAACATTCGCTCTTCACGCCAGTAAATGTTTCGCACACGAGGCAATATTTTGCGTACGCGCAGAATAGAGTTGCAGATTAGACGCTCAAAAAATTTGTGCAACACATTTTCACACAAATAACACTAAACATTCCACCCCTCTGACAGTTCATGACAAATAAGTAAGCCGATCCGCCCAACCATTCACTATTATCATAGGCTCTAGTAATCACGACGAGCTACAAAACAAATTTTTACGACCATAGCCGTAAATTTCGGAGCTTTTATGTACATCGCCGATGCTTCGAACTCAAGCTACTGGTAGTTTAACCACATGATACATCGGCGCGACATAATAACCCGGCGGTATTTTGGCAAATATTTCAACATCCCGCTCATTCTCTCATCTCGTCCCATCCCCGGATCCCGTCTCTTTCATCGTCCGTCTATTTCACTCGTTGAAACATTGGCTCTGTTTAGAACTCGCGCAGAAGTAATCACTGTAATTGAGCAAACACAGTTCCCAAGATATGTCAACAAATTACCGCAAACGTCACCACACGCGCCCCTCTAATTTGGCTAATAGCAATAAAGCAATGGTAAAAATGTTCATTTTATCGACGATAATCCATCACGAACGCGGCAATACCGC
Source organism: Laupala kohalensis (assembly GCA_002313205.1). Lineage (NCBI taxonomy): Eukaryota > Metazoa > Arthropoda > Insecta > Orthoptera > Trigonidiidae > Laupala > Laupala kohalensis. The sequence continues at coordinate 370,655 of NNCF01126132.1, forward strand.
ACCTGCTATTGGGGTGTCGATGTGGGAGTAATGAGACGGGTGCTGAGAGACGGCAGGGGTGACGATTACGAGTAAATATTTGGATTCGGTTGCAACCGCTCCGGCGCTGGTGTCACTCTACGGAAAACCGCAGTGCTGGCACTTCTGGGAGAAACGGGTTGATAAGTCAATCTACCCATGTGGAGTAACACCTACGGATGTCAGCGTTAGATATCGATTTGGGTTACAGAGTCCACAAAATATTAGCTGCAAACGTACAAATTATACTATAGTGTTTGCAACAAAATATGTGTCTTCGTATTCCTCATGAATGTCCTTTTCACTGATGCGTGAGATGAAAATCAATGGTAACGTTTATTCGTTAAAATATCTTGAGGAGAAAAGTATTGCAAATTCCCGCAGAACAAAAACATTTTATTTATTTATTTTCGAACCATGTATCCCCTGTACCCAACATAGCCATTCCAGAGGTATGAAACATTTCGAATTTCTTATATTCTTTTCGCTTTACTTCGTAATATTGCCGGCGTCACCAAAAGCAATTAATCATTAATTCACGATGTTCTCATGGCTGTTTTTAAGTATCCAATCATTGGACAATTCACCAAAAAATTCAAATTCATCCCTCCTGACCGTCATGCTACTCTTGTTTTCAATAGTTACCGTATCTAAAATCTTGAAATTGTTAAGAAATTATCCTCGTTCATACCCGAAAAGTTTGGTCCCATAATAAATGCTCAAAACCTGTGTATATAATGTTTCGTTAATCTAATGCGAGATTCATACAGATGAAAGACTGTTATTTAAATGTGTCATGTGACGCATGCACCTAAAATTATGCAGGTCTACATTTAATGCCACTAAAATAAAATATCCCACTCTTTCAATCGTAGTATTAAATATAAATTCATTAAAATCAAATTACCGCAATAATTATTAACACCCTTGATTATTTGGATTGTGAGTTTTTCACTGATTTTGATGTTTCATCAACGATTAAACAATTCCTTACAACTTTTCACAATAAATATACTTGTCCATATTGGTACAAAATGAAGAAAAATAAAATACAACTCTAAGTGAAATTTTTCGAATTTTAAATCAGGAACAATTGCTTCGTAGATTTAAACGTCAAAAACCACCCTTGCTTTTTTTAACCCAAAATAACATGTGCACCAAATGACGCCAAATTTATGCTTTATTCCAAGTCAACGCATTGTAAAAAAAGCTAAATGTTGGTGTATCTAGCTTTCATGTTGATGTGTTAGGTTAATTTCTATGCAAATGCAAATTCTTACATCACAACTTAGGACGATAGAAGATTTATTTACTGATGTCATAAATCATAAATTAATATAAGTTTAAATGAAATAATTTTTAGTTGCATACTAGTTTTTGGTGTTAAGAAGAAATGTTAAAATTTATATTTAGTACGTTAAAATATATTATTGTTTTGTACTTGACGCATTTACTTTCTCAAGATGTGAAGAAAAAATCGAATACCTTTACATTATAATGCATGCAATGGAATATTCAGTACTCTAGTGGCCCACTTACTAGCTATCTCTACATGAAAAATAATTTGGTTTATTGATATTGCATATATAGTGGTATTTTTTAATCTGTGGTGTGTGGAGCAAGGTTGAAAAGAGGAATTGTTGAGTGGGTCTAAATATAGGTTGTTAGAGACTCAACGTTCTTCGCTCAGTAAACCGCCTATACTGAAACTCATACATTCAAATTTTATGAGTTTTTTTTTCTGAGTTTCCAACGCATTCATAACACATAAACGAAAAAACCGTATAATACAACAGGGATAGTCATTGAATCATGGCTAAGAGGTGTTAATCAGCTCAAATAGCTTCAGACTATAGTACCATTGGCTTAGTATTTTGAAAACCAAAGACATAACTGTTTTGGAACTTTGGCGAGTAACCCCTTTCGGCGTAATTATAAATGACAAAGGAGCAGGGTACAAGCATTGCTTAGACACTTGCTCCTAAAGAAGTTATTTTATACTTCAATTGGCTGCATATTAAAACTTTGAAACATTTGAAAAAATACAACAGGGATCATCCTGGGGTTGTAGAGTGTAAGATACGATTCTCCGGACTAAGAAAACGCTGACAGCGTGGAGAGGTAGAGTTGGCGCGTTTTTAATTGTCCGGGCCCATAAGACTACTACTACGATCTTTATGCGAACATCATCTTACTGTCGGGCATCACTAAAACATCTCCCTCGCTTGTCGGTTGAGACAGTGACCCACCCACCCGGGGCGTCGTTAAACCCTACTTCTGTCTCGGTTTTTGTTTAATTGTCGCTGCGGTTATGTCTTACAGACGACTTGACATATTGCCAACCCAGCCTCGGGGAAAGGAAAAATAACGTGTTTTTTTTTGGTGTTGGTCTGAAACGTACTTGAGACGATATTTGCAAAAGTACTATCCTCGTTCAGTCACTGCAGGGGATTGAGAAAGACGTCTTCAGAGTGCGAGCTGGGGCCAGATACACAAAAGTACAAGTATTGTTTGTAAAATGTGTTACGAACAACACTTGTAACAACTAGTACTTAGTTACACAGAAATTTTGGTAACTTGTCAGTGAAAGGTACTTGTCGGTAACTAGGGGAACATCCTCACACTTGTCAGTAACAAGTATCTGCGGACAGTCCAATCCTTTTAGTTTGATTCTGAGTTGCATAATGGCAAATTTGGCATTTTAAAACATTATGGGAGGTGGAGCACAAAACTTCGTTTTTTACGTATGGTTTAAAATATTTGAAGTTTATCAACAATGACTTTTCAAACTGCATAATAATAAATAAGCTAAAATAATGACAAATCACTAAATTAAGTATATGATAAAATAAATACTGTTCTTTTACCATGATAAGTTTGTGTAATACATACCTCTTCTTCTTCCAGCTTTACTGACGTCATTCTAAAGTGTTCGTCAAATTCGTAATGATCCAAACGTACAGTTCACTCTTATTTTACCTGTGTTGTTGTAAACGAATGAGGAACTTGTTTTTATCTTCCGAGGAAGAATTTGACTATCGCGTATTGATAAAATGTCGTTTGTAACCTATGTTTATACCTATGAAAATTCACATGTTAGTTACAAACTTGTTCTTTTGTGAAACGGGGTCCTGATTGGTAGATCTGTTTACGTCGTGAGAGTGACAAGAGGCAATATCTTTTCGGTGGATAGTACACAGTAGGCGCTCGAAATGAATAGTAGAGTGCTCCACCAACCTAACTCGCGATAGTCTATAATCGGAGTCATGTTTCATTGCTTTAAGAAAATTTAACTAAAGAAAAACGAACGGAAACGCACTGTATTTATAAGTTTATTGTATATTAGTCGCGGTAAATTACTTTATTATACTCAACGTAGTCATAGGTAGTTTGTTACAACTCTTTTGACAATAAATCATTTATATATTTATTTATTGTCAGTGTAACTGGCTTGATGTTGGTACAGAGCATATACTCGGAGTCAACACTTTTACTTCGGTATCGTTCATAAAGAGTAATGATATTTGAACCTCGCGTTATGTTGGCAGGTCATTCGAATTACTGAGAACGTAAAACCATGGCCAACCGCGGGAACTAATTCAATTCAGTTGTTCTTGTGGTGCTACTCTGTTCTTTCTCCGTCGAGCGGGTGGAACGAATATTACCTTGTGTCTTTGTTTGTGTTAACCTGTATTTCTTTACAGAAAATAATCGTATTTGTGAATACTATTAATATCTATTCGTATATTACTTGAATTCGTATGTGTTCGCAATTCGTGTTAAGCTGCCATATTGCACAATTACATGTCTTTGAACATAGCATTTGGATGTGGCCGCAGCAGAAGCGTTAGCGTGGGTGGAAATCTCCGCAGGTTCTCAGCACTGTATCTTCGCTTGATGGAGAGACACGTTTCGGGCGCTGCGTGACTCGGAGACAACCGCGGACGGGAAACACCCACGAAAGAACACTGTCACACGTCTTGACGTAAATGGGGAACCGGAACGGAATATACGCTGTTCGCCATAGTGTTACCAGGGTTAGGATTTTTTCGTGAATATTAGAATAAAAGGGATGGAGTATGAACAAAATTTTCAATGGAGTGTGAAATATTAAACATTCGTTATGATGGACTATGAATAAAGAATAGCAAATAAATTCCGTATTTAAAAAAAATGTCACCCATTTGAATAAGCGAATTTATTAATCACACTTGGTCGATATTGCCTAACCTGTAGAATTTACTCTTATTATACTAATTATAATTATTTACTTATTATAGACTAGGTGTTGTTCTTTTAAACTTAAATGCAACAATTCTTTTGAAATCCTATAAATAAGAAAATATTAAAAAGAAGGCGTTTTTATAATTTTGTATCTCGAAAGGTATTGTTATGGTTTAAAACGTAATAAACGATACATGTTCTCTCTCTCTATCGAGTAAAAATATATGATATATTTCGATTACTAAAATTGTTCATTCAATTAAATGTCGAGTTTCTATTCTCTTTCAGGTCATCGCACTAACCTAATATTTAGAAAATGATTAAATAAACATAATTCATTGGCATTAAACGCATCACAGATTCCAACCTGGAAACGCACCATTGAATAATGTACTTACACGTAGCAACGAAATTTGGAATTCATGTACGTGTTCCGTTTGTTAATTTATTTGACTGTACCGTTTTGATAAATACCCATTCATAAATACAACTGTCAACAGTTAATGTCTATCTTAATTAGACCAAACAGAGATGGTGTAAATATCAAATGCCTGATTCATATATGGAAGTGGCTTGCTGTATTGCGAACCTGAAAACCGTATCTCTACATCGTATTTTATTGGAAAAATTTGTATTCTTTTTTCAATTTGTAATTGGAACATGAGCACACAATTTTATACTTAGTACAAGGTAAATTTATTTTTATTGGTTATATATAAAATAAGACCTCAAATGCAATTGAGCAATACTGAAATATTTTAGTTTCATTCAAACATGAAATATTTTAGTTTCATGAACATCTGACACAAGACACGCAATAAACATCTTATAAAGATTTACGGTGAGAAATCCCGATTCGTACCATGGAGAGGGTTTTGAAGTGAAGTAAGGAAGCAGATTGTAATATAACTCACAAGTTTTAAATGTGTGTGTGTGTTTTTGTATGTTCCCAAATGAGATCACTTTTTGTGCTTCTCTATTCATTTCATTGCTTTAATATTCTCCTACACTTTGAATTTAAATTAGACGAACGGTAATTAATGTAAAATACTAATAATGTATAGCTGAATAGTAGAACAAACAGCCTAATCATAAAAAATGTGTTGCCCCATAGCTTCTTCGAAAAGTCCGTTCGTACTGCTCCAATACACACATTCTCAACACGACAGTGTTCCCTCAAATACGTAAAATCCCCGTGACGCCACAATACATTATTGGATACTCATATCTGAAGCGCAATTTGGATTATTGTAAACGGAAAAGATATACATTTGGACATGTTTGAGATTCATCCATTTTCAATATTTTGTGACGGCTAAATATTTTTTCACAAAGTGAATCTTTTTTCATCTCTACCCCATTGGCTTCTTTTTTTAAAAGTTTCGGCTCCACCAATCGGGGGGGGGGCAGAGTTATGTAAGGACTATATGAAGTGACAGGAATAACAATAAAAGAAAATAGAAAAACATTGAATATGGGATATCTCATTTCAAACAATAGAGAAATAAATTCTTTTATTGTCTCTTGAAAAATACTTGGAAGGAAATGTAAATTTCTTAAATGATGTTTGTTGGTTCCATTTTTCATTTTTCAAAAGGCAACTATTATCATCTAATCAGCGTTAGTTTATTTTAGTTAAGTCATGGTTAGACAAATGCATATTTTTTATGAGTATTGTTGGTGTATATATCTGTGTACATAAACACATATGTTTGAAAATAAACGTTTCAGAAACGTTCTGTAAATTCATTTGATAATGACAGTAGTGTTCTTCATTCCATTACCGTTTTTATCTTATGGTCGAAGGTTGTGGTTTACGAATTTTCTCGAGACACGTCGGTCAACCACTGCCAGACCACAACAACACCTCTCCCATTCAACACCTCTCCAAATGACGGCCTATTTTCCGCACTAAATTGCTTGACATAACGTTTGTGGTTGAATAAATTCCTTCTCCGTCCACTGCTGTGTTCACTTCTACTCATAAAACCAAAGAAAATTCTATTAATAGAAAAAGTCGACAACGAAAATCATCATATATATGTGCACCTGGTAAGACTACGTATACGTTCTGAATTGGAAAAGAACTAGAAAGTTATGTCTTCTGATATGCATTTACAGAGCAAACAAAACATCTTAAACGTTTCCTACGTTTTATTTACGTAACCACTAAATGATTTATGAAAATATATATGGTGAAAATTACACAATTACCATACAATCGAAGCAAAACGATCATATATGACGAAGCATTTGGTGCGGTGAAACGTATATTTTAAAGGTAAAAGTAACACAAGGTGTTGGCACATTCCTTGTTGCCGTAAGACAGTTTTGACGAAACATTCAAATTTTACTTCGGAAAAATTCACTTAATTTAATCCTTACACATCAGATTAAAGTTCAATTTCAAACCAAATGTCAAGTAATTCAAATGTCAATTTGTGTTCAAAGGGGGGAAAATTGAGACCTATTTTGTTGACGATCCACAATTCTTCAGGTTTTATATTCCTCATTCTTCTTTAATGATTTCTAAGATCCCTGATGTGACATTTCATCCAGTTTACCTCACGAATTTTCAGAATTATTCATCCATTGATGCTATGAAAAAAGTGTCAATGTCAAGAGGAATCTTTCATTCTTTGTATATAAAAATTCCTTTTACATAAATAATCAAATGTATACAAAATTAAAAATTCATGTGAACAAGGCACTTTGTTTGACTAATAAGAAAAATTGATGAATTTGTTTTCTTGTAATATGTTTAATGTCTTGTTAATGGAAACGTTCTTAATTTCACATTCCTTATTTGGTGCTGGCTAGTACTCAAAAGCTTCTCTCGAATTTTATCTCAGTACCATCTTTATTGTGATTTTTAAGTATCAGAAAGTTTGTTGAAGCGGAACTTAACATCCCGGGGAGGGAGAAAAAAACTATATATAGTACACCTAAGTAGAAACAAACAGCCAAGACGCAATTATTTCACCGAAAATGATTCACAAATAAAGTTAGCGCGAGTTTTCTTTCACTAACTTTTCAATCAGTTCATTGTGTCCTTCACTCATAGTGACATTCAAACTTCATAATAATAATAATAATAAATTATTGTCAAAAAACAGTACAAACTGCGTATGACCACGTGTAGGACAATAAAGAATCTCCTTTACTTTGACGTTAAAAACATCAATGAATTTTATATATCTCTTACTAGTTATTATTGTTGAAGGAAAACTAATCCTTTCCCAACATTAATAACGGGTACTATTAAATATTCAGAAAGTATCAGGTTGTACTCATCAGAACGACTGGATGGAATAGTGTATCATTCTGTAACATCAGGAAAATCTAAATAAGTTGATCGAAAAATGTTAGAAATTTGCTAGATCCGGAGAATATTGGATTTTTCTAGTTCTGTGAAGCGACCGACTGTCATGACAATAATATTTTAGAAGTTGCACGCGACCAAAACTATTCCTGCTCACAGTTATTCGAGAACGAAGTTCATTTTTACGCCTAGTTATACACAAATTGAAATGAAATTAAATACAATTGATGATTAAAGTTTAATGAAACTAAAAAGATTTTTTATAATTAATATATTATGAATACAGAAATTTAGTGTTCTTCTGGACTTTTTTTTTGTATTACAAGCACACCTCATACTGACGATATGCTCCACTAATTACTTAATGAGAGGCAGGGAATGAGGAAGAATTGAGTTAAACTATGAAATTTTGAATATTTTTGTACCTACCATATTAATGTAATGCCCACTCACTGATACTATAAAGTGTAATGATTATAAAAGAGCTAGCAATTTTATCTTCAAATGCAATAAATATAACATAAAAAGATAAAAAATTGTAAAACCCTTCAGCCGTTCCAAAATTAATGTCAGGGTTTTATTACTCAACCCGACCACCAAAGTACGGAATCTAGGTTAAAATTTTAGCGGTTGCGGAAAATAACAGGTAGGACAAGAAAAGACGTACATGGGAGACAATACAAATTGGAATACTATCCAAGAGAAGTAAAACTGGAAGGAAAAAAGAACTCAATGCGTGTTTTGAAAACGTTCGATGTGAATTTTCTACGATATCATGAAAATGTCGATGCCAAAGTGTAGGTAACCATTACCACTATCCGCAAAGGAATTGTTATTTAATTCTACTCACTTAAAGCTATAAAAATAAACAAGCATGGTAAAGTGCTTAAACGAAAGATCAAATTATTTTCTATCGTAATTACTCTCCTAGTTTAATATAGGTGAAGCAATTTCCACTCTTCTAATTAAAATTATATTTCTCAAAAGAGAAACACTTCACTCCTAAAACAACAAATAAACGGAAAATTGCGTTAAGCTTCCTCGCAACAAGACCGAATAAGTATATATAAGACAATTTTCCCTGCATCAGTAACGTGGGCTTCTGTGCGAGAGATCGCGATTTGCTCATTCTCGCGCCATGAGAATAACGGGCCATTTCCATGAGAGGAGACACTAGCAAAAGTAGTTGGAGTAGGGGAAGATTGGGTGGAAACACGAAGATCATGAGAGAGGATTGTGACGTACAATGAAAAGTGATAAAGTAGGTGGTGATAGTTGAAATAAAGTTGATAAATGAAGAGGGTCGTAGGAGGTTTTGGAGGTTTGAAATGCAGTGAAATGAAAGGATAAGGAGAGAATTGGAGAAAAGTAGAGAAAAGAGAGGAATTTATTAAAATCTGTGCACTTAATGGAAGGATGTTCTAGTTACTCTCAAGAGAATCCGGTTACTGTAATAACATTCAATTTTTATTTCACGTTTTCTATAGCACAATGTAATGCGATCGTCTCAATATACAATCTGAAGGTTTACATAACACCCGACAGTAAAATTTTATGAATCAAATATTCGATTTCTGGAATTGTGAAGTATGCGTGCAATAATGGCATCCTCGAAGTCAGTTTACCTAAAAGAATTAATAAATAATATTTGAGTTGTTTCCGCAAATAAAGTAGTACTTTTAACAGAAAATCAAATAGCCGTAACTATTTATAATTCCGTTCTTTTCTATTTTTTTGTAAACGAACATTCTTTCACTGAAGTGTAAACTTTCCTTGAAATTTCAAGAGGCGAAATGTTTTGACTCTTAACCTTCTATTTTGCGTTTCGTTGAACTCATTTCAAAAGGAAAGAATATTCTGATTAAAAAGAAAATTAACGAGTACGACTACACAAGAGGAATCGTAAACGTAGGCTTCCATGCCTGGACTCAATTTCAACCCGGACTCAATTTTTGTCCTGGACAAACAAGCTTATATTACACAAGAAGCATTGTTTGGTACAAACTCAATAAGAAATGTTTTTCATGCACTGTGTTGCTATATGACCCAAAGTTTTTTCACATAGGTTCGTACAATTAAATATCTTGGGGGATGCAATTAACCACATTCTCCTTGATCTACAGCAAGGAAATAATAGTGAATAAGAAAAAAAAATGAACTAGTGATACTTTCACACGAAGTCAAAAACTTGTAACTCATATTCGACAAGTTTAGGAGAGGTCGGGATGGAGTGTTTCAGTGAGTTCAGAAGGCCATGAAGGGCGGTGGTCTTCAAGACGCAGACCGGTTAGGCTGGTTGCGTATAAGCATGCGTGCTGTCCGGGGTCACTGGTCGCAGATCACATAATTCCTTACGCTGTCCTTGTCATACTCCCACAGACTAACAGCAAAATGTTTTTCACACATATTAACTGAAATTTTTTTTCAATATAACGAGGATCGCAATCCAAACCATTCAAGAAAAAAAGCCCCACTTGTTATTATGGTAGCAAAATAATATTTTATCGTTCTTTCCGATATTACGGGTTGCATGGCGAATATTTTAGGATATAGTGAGAAATAAGTGATCACTTTCAATTTTATGAAACAGGGGGTAATGAAAATTATAAGGGACAATTATTACCCTTGCGCGTTTCGTCATAAAATCGTTGTATTGTAATATCACGAAATCTAATGAAGTCAAATACAACGAAACGTTAAATGCGTATTGAAGTGTGTATTATTGAAGGTCCATTTTGAAAGACATATTCATTTATTCGAAAACATTTAAAACCAACTTTATGCTTTCAATCCTGGAAGACTTCTTTGGATATAACTTACAAAATGTTATCACTATATTTTATCAGGGGCTATATTTATTACCATCATTATTAGCAAAATTATTATTTAATATCAATGTTGCTTGGATTAAAATGAAAGAAAAAGATTTACTGTTATCGTAACTGCATGTTTGTAATTTTAAATCTAAATTCTGCAATTTAACTGTATTAACTCTTTCATTTTTTATTGATATTTGTTAGTATCGTGGATATGTGTGGATCGCTCACTATGTTTTTCCTCAAACAGTCTTTTTTAAATAGCTTAAAATAATATAAACCTATTCAACACAAGACACAAACAACGAAAATCGCGTTATCCTAAGATTGGAACGTCTTTCAGAAGAGATTTCATTGAACTCAAAAGCACAGGATATTAAAAATAACTGACACCTTTAACAGCACAATAAAATTATCTATATCACTATAAATACTTATTAAATTCCGTCTTTAATGCATGTTGTTTTTAATTGTGTATTTCTAACTGTACGTAACATTGGCACCGATATGTACATTACCTCTGTAGCCCCATCCTGGCTCGGGATTTTCTGCGGTTAAACTCCGGGTAGTGGTGGATTTTCCTTGGTCGGGAATGTCATTAATACCTTTGTTTTATAAATCTTGAATTTTTACAGTACAGTAAAATAAATTTTATTTAAAAAACGCAGCGTTTCATTGTTGAGTAAAGTTAATTCTATAGTTTCTAGTCACTCATTCTCCAACTTGTGGCTGAAACACTTGACGAGAACGAACAGTACACAAAAATTAATCGTCAACTCACGGAAACTCTTCACTCTAATAAAACATCTCATTTTCCCTTAGATTCCTCAAGTTCCTTGAGAAACAATTTTAGTTAACTGCTAATTCCAAGGTGGACAGCAAAGAGCATGTACTCGACATGGAGTGAGTTAATTCTCTCAGAGACTTCACTCCAATTATTTGCGTATCAAAAGCATCCACTTTGCTCCGAGACATATAAGCGGCGCGCGTTTCAGGAACGAACTCCAGAGACAGCGCGCGTCGCCTGTAACGATCGCTTTCTTGATACACGTAACAAATAGCGCTTGCGTCATTTACGCTACTGGTTTTGAGTCAGCTGCCCGTGTGCGTTGCCGTGATCTACCTCTGCAATGACTGCGATTTTCAGTTAAGGTTTCTTGGGCAAATCTGTTGTCGCCTGTTTTGAACTGGATGTTACGAGATCTGAAAACTAAAGCTATCTCTTCCCAAACAAGATTATTTTTGAGTTACAACCAGAGATGTGGATGATTCATGTTCATTACTAACTTAGGAACCACATAGATAAACTTTGAAAGCAGCGTTCCTTTACACTTTAGAGTAACCTGATTCAATAGATAAAAATAAACTTTTAAGAAATATAGTAACATGAAAGTAATAAGTAAAACTTAAATGTAACCCTTGAATTTCGAAATTATTGAATAAATTCTTGAATACGTTGCTAATAGACGAAAATGATTGCAAAATTTTAACATGAAATCATACAAGAAGTCAATTTTGTATGATATTGGACCGTATTTCATAGTCTTATTTACAAAATTGTGAATGTGGATAGTAGACAATTCTCGGTTTGTATTCTGATCAGCCTTTGGATTTGATAAGACTTAAAGATAATTTGATTTCACTCCACACAATTCCAGGTCAGCACATATGTCTAAACATTTTCTTTACTTATGTTCCTCCAACGTAGTTCAATGATTGTATGTTTACTATTCAAGGTATTTTAATCTATACATCACGCTTTGGTTACCCTTCTATACTCTAGTAGCAAAGCAAAAAAAAAATGTTATATCACATCAACGCCATATCGTATCTGAACATGTTTACTCCACCAATGTAGTACTTCTGTTTCAAAAAAGTATGACGTTCTTGAACAACTGTATCTATTAACGATGTAGAAATATGTTGTTTGTCACTCTCATCCATGATTGGACCGTGTTTGTGAAGTATCGTGGTCGTTATTTCGAATTTGATCTTAAGATGTTATAGGTCATATAGTTTTGGGCTAAGATATCGTGTAGTAAGCTTATACATAATTTTATGTTTATCGGAAACACCCAGCTCATTCAAACTGCCAGTATCAGTTGTAAATGAATTTTAAATTATATACGTGATTGCTTAACCCACTACTTAATTCCAATTTCACAGATAATCAGCTATTAAAACACTACATTGAATGCTCACACTCACATTTTTTTATCTGTGTCATTACTGATATTTTGTATTTAGTTGTTATAAAATTAAATTGCAAAGCTTAGTTCTTGACCTATCACTCTTAAAAATAAATATAAATCAGTTATCTTAAAACTTTTTTTAAATCGCAGCACTCACCTTTCGTCCTTTTCACACAATTTCACCAAGATTGATAAATACATATTTCCACAGAGCAGTTCACCTAGGTGGGCGATTCCTCGATCCAAGAACTGCCATTATCCGTCAGCAAAGACTTTCACGAATAGACGCCAAAAATTATGGCTAAAAATTATGGATGACTCGTCACGACAATTTCCGAAAGTTTGATACATATCCATCAAATGGTAACTCACAACTTCCGAGTGGAAGGGAAGTTTGCATTGTCTATGGGTAGCTTGGAATTTGCGGCGGACATTCTGCTATGACCACAGGTGTGCAGCCACTGGACCACTCACCTCGAATCCCAAAGGAGGTCCCAGGTTTAAATCTCGGTCCATCTCAATTTTCACGTAACTTTAGATGGAAAATGAAATGAGTAAAACACCTGAAATGGCTATGCTCGGTATTGTGTCAATTTTCAATATAGATACGTCGGGTTATTACAGAATATCATATTTATTCAAATAATAAGGAAATAGTTTTTCAACGCACGAACACTTTAAAACTTATTATATTTAATTGCATTTAATAATTATTTAGATGTCTTGGTTAATGAATTTGCAACAAATTTATGAAAACATTTTCGTACATTGTTTTTGATTCAAATATGAAATGACAGAGATAAAATTAATTTTTCTTGCATTTTAAAATTAATTTGGATAGGAGAAAATATTTGTGTATATTACTGTGTATTAATAGGTGAACGGTTAAATGTATAATTAGTTTTCTAGTGCTTTCAAAGTAACTTGAGTTCTGTAAAATATTTTGTTTTGTGACTCAAATAACTCTTCGGAGAAGAATTAATTGTGAAAATGGTAAAAGTTTAAACAAATTTAGGAGGTAATATTCCCTTAAGACATAATAAGCTGTAGTGAAAATGTACCACTTAAAGGGAAAATATCAGCGAAAATTCGAGGTAAAGTTACATGAAAGAAAAAGTATGAAATGTAATGGGAAAGTGTTGTGACATTGAAGAATAAAATATGTGACGTGTGCTATGTGAAATTAAAATGTGAAAAATAATCATCAGAAATTCATTTGGTCGTATCAACCCCAATTTTTGAAGCCCCCGGCCCCTTCGAAACGATGACGTGTGCCGACATCGCATCGTAGTGACAACTACCGCCACCATCACAGCTGCTACCGCCGTCGCGGCCCGCGTTGTGAACTCATGCAAACATGGCGAGAGACAATAGGCGGAGCTGGTAACTGAGGCAGCGACAGGTGACGAGCTTCGATGCGGCGACCGGGGGAAGACAACGACTTGATGAGTCAGTCTATACCGGTTTGCGGAGAGAGATGAGAGGTCGGCGGTCAGCAAAGGGAGGATCAGTGAGAATTAGTGAGAGGTTGAAAGGAGGAATTTTTAAGAAGGCGCCAGGAAACTCACACCTCTGGAAAATGATGGTTAAGCTAAATTCATTTATACATATTAGGAACAGTTGCTACATTTAATTCACTTGTATAGATAGTAGTTGAAGCCATGATGAGTTCACGGTCAGTGACCATGTGTTATGAACGAAGCACGGATGAGCAGCTGTACGTGTCTTTAGGACAAGGAAGACGTGAAGAATACGAACATCGTGTGACGAAGTTGTGAAACCCATAAAGGTATTTTGGTGGAATTAATATTAATAATCTGGTTGTTATAAATTTGAATTAAAGGAAATTCGCACGTAATGGACTCGAGCTCACGCCCGACTGGCATTACCGTGGAAAATATATAGGAGAATCAGTATGTACCTGAAAAGTAACCTTGCCTAGCTCAGTCGTCAAATTTTTCTACCAATGTTCATTTTGGTCTTCAAAGAAACTTAATATGTGTTAAACAAAAAAGAAAATCAATTAATTTCTATATCTGATTAACTGTATCATGATATTCAAATTATTTTGAAGTAATGATTATGAATGGGATTTATGAAAAGCTATGGTATCAATAAGACGTCTTGTGTAAAAATTGAAGGAAGTAATAAAAATTGTTATAGTGCAGGGGATATAGTGCGCCGAAATAAATAAATAAATGACTATACATGATGCATCTATCAAATGGTGCAATATGTTAAATATCCTAAACAATTATCAATGCTTGATTTAACCATGAGTGTTCAGTTTGTACTCTCTAAAGCAAGGTGTCATTATCAAACCAATTTTAGAAATACTACACTAACAAATTAACAGTACCCTCCCTACACATTATAGTACCATTACAATTACCTAACCCAACATTCCTCCCCTTCTCATCTCAAACAGTATGATCCTATCCCTCATCCTCTCCTGCCTTAATTTCATTATTCCTTTCTTCCGTTGACAAATAGTGCCATATCCAGCACCTTATCATCAAAGCACCCGTCCTCCGAATATCCTAAATCCCTCTGACCCAACCGCTAGTCCATCTCCGGCACTGAATCCGTCGTTGCTGTCTTCTGATCGATCTCCAGCGCGCCGCCTCACACCGCAACCGACCTACCACTGGGCCAATTAGAGCTTATTCGTCAGTCAGGTTTGCACCGCCCCCGTCGTCACCATCACCGCCCTACCTCTGCTGTTCTCATTACGTTCTGTTCCACCACCATTGTCTGCTTAACAGCCACTGACATCGTCATATCCATAAGTCATTTTAATTCTATTACTATCTCTCGGATACCATTACTGACACGTAACCACTTCGATCCCAGTTATAGCTCTTCCTTGTAATCCATACTAACATTTGCATGGATCCTTACTAAAAATCTACAAATACTAAAAAACGAAACAAAAATAAACTCCATAACTCGAAGATGAATTTTAAATTCAGCTCAGTTCATGAATAAAAAAATATTATTTATATTGTATGTAAGTTTTGTAAGTTCTTTTACCATGGAGAAATTATCTTCCGCAATTTATAGATAAAAATTATTTGTAGTGTTCGAGTAATCATGAATATATGAAAGTCATTGTACTATATCGTTACGAATGTTATGGGACAGCGTATTTCAGAAAATGCAAAATGGAATAATTTATATTATCAATAAAAATACCTTTCTCAAATTCATCACAACTTTTATGGAATATACCAAAATATTATACAAGCGAAACGTAGGCGTAAACGTATTCGTATAGTTATCGCGACAATTCCCTTTACTTGTTCAAATATTGTGTTAAATATAACTTAAAAATTTTATTTGTTTCAGCAGAAATTAAATTTTATCTCGTGACTGTTCAGGTAAAAAGTTGCGTGTTCCCAAAATAGTATGGTATATTTGCTACAACCCCCACCAAAATAAAGTATTTTAAGAATATTTTATTGAATGCTTTTTAAAAATGAAATGAATAAATATCTTGTCATGTTATTTTAAGGGTGGATCGAAAGATTTCCTTTTTTTCCCCTCTGTAATCTTTTTTCCCACAATTATCCGCTTTGTCTCTAAAATGTGAACTCATTTGTTTACGTATAGAACATTTTCCAGTATATCTCCCCTCAGGACTATCATCTGCATATCCTTCTCATCTCTAACGAGTTAATGAGACGTAACAGTGACCAGTCAAATGTCAGCTTTGTAGCGTCGTACTCTCACTCCCTCACAAAGTCGCCTCAAGAGCTTCTGTTGCCGCCGGGAGGTGCTGATATTGCCATCCGAGCGCACGTGGTCTGTGGACGCCACTCAGAAATCGCTTTTTGCTTTGACTCCCGACGATACTGCGCTCTGCCCTGTCCGCATCGTGCTCTCATTTGCGACCGAACCGAACGGTAAAACGTACCTTTGATGTTATCGACAAAAATATCGATCTACAGCTTCCTCTTGCGGTCTTCTGTCGTTGCATGACGACAACGAGAGAAGTCCCGATTTTGGAAAACCCTGCTCGGACCCGGGGCTGTCGCTACAATCACCGACCGCTGGTTACGGAGAACGCGTCACTTTGTGCAAACAATTGTCTGTGTTGTTCACCGATCTGTAAATTTGTTCAGGGAGACACGGTTGTGGTGATATAGACGAAAGTGAATTGAAAGTGACATGTAAACCTTTGGCGGAGACCAGGATCAGTGCAATGTAATCACATTGTAGTACATGGAAATACCCCAAAGAAACTCCTAGGTAGATTGTATCATGTACTACGATAGCAATAAACTGATCGAACAAACTACTTCGAGGTATGCCGTTTGTTTGGAAGAGAAATAAACCCAAACACTGTTAAATGTTTGAACAGTTCTATGGAAGCAGGAAATTTACGGGTCATATTATAATACTTTTCTTTTAAGTAACTAAAAAATAAAATATTTTTATTTACAAGAAGTAGTGTTGAAAGGAGAATTTTCTATTTTTTATTCAATATCTGTGTAGGTTGCATTACTAACGAGTTCATAAATATAGGGTTATATATCACAATATTTTCATAAATGTTTTCTTTCCTGAGCACCTAAAATATACTCCTTTGTCTGGAATACGTAAACCATTAACAACTGAATTGGAACCACGTGAATAATACAGTAACTTAATTGCAATTTTATTTGTGGGAAAAACCTGCATATATTTTATGCACATATTAATCCTCTTTTTTTCAGACGATATGAAATAAAATTATATAATTCTATTGAATTCCAGTGAATATCATCTCAAGAACATCATACAGGACCGTGGTATATTTTAATGTAAGTGTTGTGTCAAAACAAACATCGCATCCACAGCGTATGACTCGAGGAACACTAAATATGAATAGTTCGCAAAGAAAGGTACGGATGAGATGACTCCATTCGATATATATATATATATATATATATATATATATATATATATATATANAATGCGTATAAAATGATAGAGATGAGAAGACAAACATTCTTTCTGATCGAATAGAGGTGTAGGTCAAGTGGAAGGATACGACACGCAGAGGAAATTGAAGTAAAATTGTCGAAGGACAACGATTGAAGACAATGTGGTTCGAAGTTTGATTAATACTAATGTGCGTTTCCTTGACTCGTTTTTCTTATCATTTGAAGGGGTCTCAGATGGAAGGTGATGTGACGCCTCTTTTGATTTGGCAAGGGAATTAACAAGGGTGCCGGATGCCCTTCCTGAGGCGGAATGACATGAGGGTGAAGGATAATAAGTGAATGTTGTGGTGGAATGATAGGCAGGGGGAACGGGAATACCCCGAGAAATCCTGTCACGAACCACGCTTCGTCGTCCACCGCGAATCTTCCTTGGATCAGTCAGGCCAACCAGCATCAACAAACAGTAGAAGACGAGTACGGTAGGTACTACGACACGGGTCGTCCGTTTTTAATAATAATAACAATAATAATAATTATTAGTATTATTGTACATATTTCTCAGCATATCTGGTACGTATTGAGAATTTTTATGTGCACACTTTCCGGATAAAATGAGCCGTCCCCAAAATGGTTATTTTTGGACCCCAGAAAGATCTTTCCAGGAATGTTCCGGAGATTGCCTTCTATATATTTACTCACTGTTCCCGTGGCTCTGATAATAATTGGGCACTTTTGTCTCACATTCCTTGGCATTTATTATTATTATTATTATCCGAGCATATCATTGGAGGTTGTACACGGTTCAAAATGATTATAAAACTAGACACGATAACATGGGAAAAATAATCTATCTGGAAACTGCGAAAACACTGAACTGCATTAAGAACCCCATTCCACTAGACCTTCAGTATAAACCCCAACCAGTCCTGCATGATGATTTGAAGTCAAGTATTGTGCACTGGGACAGAAGCATCCTCACTGACCTAACAACAATTCACAACATACCTAATGTTATCCTTTGGAAAGGAATGAATCAATAGTGTATCTCATCGATTTTGCGGTCGTGAATTACAACAATCAAGAAAAAAAACAAATAACGACAAAATATCAAAATACCAACAACTAGCCCTTGAAGTTAAAGAACTCTGCCATGTTCAAGAAGTAATCATAGTGCCTATAATTATATACCCTAGGACTAGTACGCCAATTCATAGTTGGTTCCATCAAAAATCGTGAAATCAATAACAATGTAATAAGCAGACTGCAACACAGCGTCCTCTTGTCCTCAGCCCACATTAGTGTAACGAAATCTCTTCCTCCTACATCCCTTGCGCTAAACGGAACACAAATAAAATCAGTCAAAATAATAAAAATTTTAGGGTTTCATATTAAAGACAATCTAAAATAGAATTGCCATATTGATGATTAGAATTCCAAATTAAGCAAATTGTGCTATGCATTCCGAATTTTAGTCAACATTGTCAGTCAACACGTTTCTCGCTGCGTGTATTTTGCAAATGTATTTTCTCATTTACGCTACGGCATTATCTTCTGGGACCAATCCTCTCATAGCATTCAAACTTTTAGAATTCAAAAGAGAATAGTTCAGATTATATGTAAATCTCTCTTCCAAAATTAATGTTAACCTTTATTTAGAAAATTAAATAATCTCCCTCTCCCTTGCATATACATTTATGAAGTAGTCGTGTTTCTGAAGACAGAACTATTTAAATCCCACCCCTGATTTAGAAGAAAGAGTCTAGTTCACGAACACAACACTTGTAATAAGGCTAATATTCATCGTCCTGGCGTGTCAACAACTCTTTGCCAAAGATGCCCTTATCATTCAGGAATAATTTTGTATAATTCCGTTCCCCAAAATTTAAAAGATGTAAATAAATTGAATCTTTAAATCCGCGGTTAAAAGCTTTTTAATGTGCAATTTTTTCTATAATGTGAAAGAATTTACAGATTTTAATTAAAGAAGTTAATGAGAGTTTCAATTTCCAAATAAATATTGTTTTCTACATGACTTCGGATGATGAAAGTGATGTTAATATCTCTTATAATTTATCACGCCATTGTTATTGTACTCGAGATACTGATTAAATTCCTTTTTCATGCATGTTGATTTTCCTCCTTTTTCTTTTTAATAGTTTATTTCTAAATGTACGTAACCTTGGCACGGTTGTGTACATTATCTCTGTAGCCCCAACCTAGCCCGGGTTTTACTCCGGGTAGTGGCGGATTTTCCTTGGGCGGGAATGTCATTAATACCTTTTATTTATTAATCTTGAATTTTTACTGCACTAATATCTACAATTTATTTTGAATAATTAATGGATAACAGTATGTATTTAATAATTTCTTTTGAAAATATTAAATCCACCTCAACCTTGGACCCTTGATCGGAATTGAAGGGATGGTCCCTTGCTTGTTTCCGGAGAGTAACTTAGTTTACTGCCCCCACGTCGTCATACGCAGTTTGCAACTGCTTTCATGAAAATAAAGTTTATTTATTTATTGTTTATCAGAAAGTTCTGGACATGAAATAGATTATTCCTTCCAGGAGAACTTAGTAATCCACTGCTGAGAGAAAAACCAACACAAGTTGAGAGAAGTATGGAGATTATGATGAAGATGATCAACAACAATAATAATAATAATAAGTATTTTTAAATGTAGTAAGCGTGAATTTAATTATGTTGTGTTGAATGAAAATGGGGGACGGGACCGAGATTCGAACTCGGAACTTTGAACTTAACGGGCTCATGCGCGTACCAACTGCGCCATCCCGCTCGCCTCCCGGGTCCGTCTAACATTAACATTCAACATGCGAGACCCAAAGACCTCTGAGGTGGCCTCGTAGAGACTACGCTCCTCATATGAGGCGACTCCCTTAGGAAGTACTTTGTTTTGGGTCGTATTTTCCAATTCTGGTAAACAAACACACAGAAATCTCTTAAATTGCGGTGAACCTCACCGCCAGGTAAAAGATTAATTATGCTATGTCTAGCAAGTTGAATTTTCATTTAACAAAACAAATTAATCTGTTAACTGGCGGTTTGTTAATAATGTGGAAATAAAATTTTATTTGAATGTATTTGTTTGATTCTGAGAGCGCTACTTTAGTTCCATGATGGTGATCTAAAAAATGCATAAAACACATGTGACGCAAAGAAAACGAAGCAGTAAGAGAAGGCATTAACATCCCTACCACTACTATCTATCACACACAATTCTTGGTGTCATCTATTCTTCACAGTGTCTGCGAAAGAGATCCATTGTAATATATCTGATAAATGGTTCACTTATTTGATGTAAATCCATAAAGGAAATTTGAAGATTATAGACGTAAGTGTACATAAAACTAGCCAGGAGAAAGACTATTTAAAGAATAAGAAGATGAAACCGAATGGGGTCGACACAATGACATCAAAACCATTTCATTTCGCGAATAACAAACAATATTCTTTCAGTTGATATAATGTTTGCGTCTTACCCATACAAAATTTAATGTAAAAAAAAATTAGAAATACAGTTTTTTACCAAAGTAGATATTTATTCTTACCAGTTATTAATTTCACCCGCTCGCATCCTGGACTGTGTTGTCAAGAGAAAGTCTCTTACCTGGAAAGGAAAAAAAATCAATAATACAGTTCTTATTTCGTGAAAAGCTCACTTGTGCGTTTATTATCTCGACAAGAAAGAAAATTAAAAGCAGTCGATGAAAAATTCATGTTTGGAAAGCTACGCGTCCTCAGAGAGTTTTCAAGCAATTGCTTTACTTCGAGGACATTAGATGAATTGGTGGCAATCATGGCAAACAGAAAGAATAAAGAGAGAACATGAGTACTAACTTCGTGGATACATCAGGACATTATTTTAAATACAAGCGTTTAGGAATCAGTTATTCTCAAACTTACTGAAACACTTTATTTATGTTTTCAATGTTAAATGAAGCTGGAATGTTAACATAAGAAGTAAATTTGGTCTTCGTAGATTTTCGATACAGTGCAGAACACACCTAAGAAACAGAATTTTCTGTTTTATAATGAATAAAAGTTGTAATTAATTCTAATATATCTCTGCGAACTACAAACATTTTCTCGCGGACAATCAGTGGTCCGCAAACCACTAGTTAGTCAATGCAAAATTTCCCTATAATTTCTAGTATTACTTTCACGTAAGCTTCTCCATCACTTCTTCTATCTTTGAGCTGAATTCCAGCATTATTTCTAACTATATTTTAACGCGTCATGTCTTACTAGATTCCAATAGAATCGTTGCGTTGCATGAAACGCGTTTCCACGAAGCCATTTTTTTGTTTCATGAAACTAGATGTGCACATCCTAATATATTTAAGATATTATATCCGTGTTGACTGAGGTCAAGTTTCCACCTATTCATGAAACATGGAAATATTCACCAAAGTAGTCCTAATTATTATGATTAATAATTCACTCTACTGATTTTTACTGTTGGACAAGGAAAATTATTTTATGATTTTAAAACTTGATGAAAATACTCCGTACTCTTTCCTTGACAAGGGTCACATTGTCTTCAGTCACGTGATGTGGCTGCCATTTCCGTCAGAAATTTGCCACAGTTCTTAAAAATACCCCGTAAGGTTTAAAAATCTTTAAATCATTGCGTTCCTATTTCCATTTGCTATGTTTAATAGTTTTATTCGCTAAGTTAGGTCGGTACTTTTGCCGGGATATCAAAAAATCTAAACCCACGAAAGTTTCTCCATATAAACACACAGTAATTTAGAGTCAAATAATTCAAAATATTGCACCATAACGGTATACTATCATTTTAAACATTTTTTGGGGGATGGGGTACATAAGCTTTGACGGATACAATACCTTTAATGATTATTTTCCTAATCGCGTTTCACTCCTCCTGCAATGACAATCAAGCAGTGGGCTCATGAGATAAGACGTACACTGAAGTCGGATCCTATATGTTAAAGACTCAAACAAAACATAAAATTATGAGAATGAACTTATTCCAAATTTATTTAATTACATGCCTTTTATTAATTCTGGTTCTTAGTAACTTCCACCAATTTTATTCTTCCGCCCGTTTTGCAGAAATTAATCAAAATACAAAATTTATTATTCGATTCATATCTCAAGAAGTATTTTCGTAAGTAATGTGTCATGATTTATTTCATAATAAGTTTGGAAACATAGAAGGAAAGCCCGTTACATTGAACACACGACTGGTTGTGGACTTTGATGTGTACTTTCGATTCTTGTGTACTTGACGGAACAATGGATTGTACGAAATAACGAATGTGAGTCAATATTTCACGTATTTATGGATGCATTTAGACCATACATTTCTAGTCCCCTAAAAATGACACCATATATTACCTAAAATTTCAAACATTCCATCTATACTCAAAATTAGTTGTCTGTAACTCTGTGTGCCATAAACACATGCTTCCAAAAACAGCCACCAAACCAATTAGATCCATTAGTAAACAAACATTAACGGTACATATTTTACGAGCTTAATTTAACTATCAAATGTGTTGGTGCTTAATATAAACTGTTTCAAAACGAAGGAACATATATATTTTATGATGCTGTATGATTGAAAATATTGACGTTGACGAGCCCTAAAGCCCCACAAAAAAATGAATGAAT
>NNCF01126132.1:400282-506011 GCA_002313205.1 Laupala kohalensis
ATATTTATAAATTCATTTTCAAATATTTTACAAAAATAGATACGGAAGCGTAAAAGTGAGTTAGTAGATATCTATTATTATACATGCAACCTATTTTTACTAATTATCACCGTGAATTTTAATACGGTTGATGCTTTAATAGATAGAAGACTGCACATTACACTACTAGATTGTATGTTGACCTCTCTCTCTATTTAGAGTTTTATATATACTTTTGAGTTTTAAAAATAATATGGAGTACCAACTGCATCAAGCTACAGTGTTGTCGTTGACTAAAATAAAATGTGCATTCAGACAGTATGACATTCGAGCTGAGGGTTTTCATCCTGTCACATCTTTTTTCCCAAAGGATACTGTCTATGTTGTTCGAAAAACGTAATAATTCGATTCGTAGAATGGAAAATATAGAAAAAAAAAGAAAAGATTTTGATAAATCAATTTTAGTGATTTTATAATCGAAGAACTGCTTCTGTTTGTAAAATTGTTTACAGGACTAAGCAGCAACTGTACTTATAGATTTTATCTGCACTAATAAATTTTTGAAGTGCACAATAAGAACATTTAAGCCGTGTGCTCTAACAATAGACAGCCAAGATGTACTTATTCCACCTTACATGATACAGTACATAGACAATCTGCAAGGTAGAAGTTTGCAGGGGATATGCGTTTTGAACTATTTTGTGTAAATTGTGAAAAATACGCTTGCTTTACAAATAAACTGATTTTCGGCCTTTGAATTTTAACTGTCCAACTTTCTCGATTGGAACAATATGGGTTCTGGGTTATTTATACAATTTCAACGAGAAACAGACAAGTTAGACGTGATTTGATACAACAATTTCCGACCGCGAGTATCAGAGTAAATATCTAGATGAACCCATAAATATGCTGTCTCGGGTTCCAAGTATCCCAAGATGGGTAAAATTCAATTTTCAACTAACATGTTTTTGACAGGAAATTTTATTTATTGTTTACAAGTTGACATACAATTCTCTTGGGGATACTCAGCTGAGAGTTTTCCGTCGTAGATAACTACAGCACGTCAAATCGCGAATAAAATTATACACATTTTTAACAGATTTGAGTAAAGAGTAATATATATGAAAAACTAGGATTTAATGTTAGTGAGATTATTCATTCATTTTCACTTTCATAAATAATTTATTTTTATTAATAGTAATCATGATAAATTTATTAATAAAAAGCAGTACAAACTGCGTATGACCACGTGGAAGACAATAAACTAATTCACTCTCCGGAAGGAAGCAACAGACCATTCCATCAATTCCGATCAAGGGCCGTAAGGCAGAGGTGGATTTAACAGTATTAGACACGTTAAACAGACTTGAAGAAATCTAATTATTAGTCATGTAAGATAAAATTTTAATGACAAAATTAATGTTTTGTGTCAAAAGACGTTCATAAACTTCAAAAATGTACCATAAAATATTCAGAAATCGATAAATTTTAATTAATTTTCTAAACGGATGAAATTCACAGACTTTTATTACATAACAAATACAAATATAATTTTTAATATATTGAAATACTTGTTAGATGTGTTTATCTTCTATTCTCCCTATTTGAAGGGTTAAAGTAACAAAATTTAATCCAAGAAACTAGGAAATCAATTGACGTTGTCCACAAATCATTTCTGGTAGCCCGGGGCCCCAAATGTCAACTACTCATAGTAAATTGCAGAAAAAAGGTTAATTGTATTTACACCTAGATCTCTTTCCACGTACTATTAAAACTATAAATATAATGGTGGAGTAATGGAAATGTAAGATGTTTATACGGTTTATTGTTACAAAAAAATAAAGGACTAGGACTTGCGTCTCTTTTTTATGGACAATTTCTATATATTCTGTTCACTTTCAGAACATGTTCACTAAATTTCTGGTGCTGTGTACAGTCACCACATCTTCGGAATCTTTCGCGGTGACCCTGAACTTCACCGCGGGGGGAGGGGGGATGCACACATTGAGAACCACGGGATTAAAGTTTGAACAGTTGTCAAGTTCTTCAAAACATCTGGTTCTTTCTTTGCCTAAATATATTTTTTATTGTTCTCTAGCCACGATGTTCTTTCAGAGGAAAATATATTTCCGATCGCAAGTAATCGATCGAAAGGATAGAAGCGGTATATTCGAAAAAAAAAAAGTTTTTGGATCGGTACATTTTGTTGTTTTTATTTATTTATCCCGGACACACTAATTCTAGAACTGTCTACAAAACTTTGGATAATTACTGAAGGGAGAGGGATAGTATATTTAATAGCATCAAAATAAAAATTAAAATTAAAATCAACTCCAATAGTATATTTTCAAATTACGTGAGGTGAGGATATATTTTCTAACAACGTTTTGGTCCACAAAAAGATACAATAAAGGTAAAATTGTAAAAATGAAACATTATTTCAAATTTCGTCGATTCTGTTATAACAAAATTTGAAGTATTTTTCATAAAAGTGTATTTCTTCATAAATAATATGGTTACAGGTAAAATTACAGAAATAGTATGATGCTGGTTAAAATTACACACGGATAAAAGAAAATTCCGGAATACAGAATGAACCGTGGTCCACGTCCACGAAGAAAGATGTTGTTGCTCCGTTAGGAATTCTTGTTCAAGGGTGGATGTAACAAATACTTCGATGGAGGCGTTGCTTCGTGCACCTCGAATTGTGTGGGAGGAGTTAGCAGCACTCCTTTTCGTCTGGAGGAAGGGACGGTGTTGGAGCTAAGGTCGCACAAAGGTCATCCAGAAACCAAACGCTTTCATCACGCAACATTCTGACAGTTGTAGTACATCACATTTTTATTATAACATTTAATTTTAAGTAGGTAGTAATTCATATTTTTTAAATAATAAATGATTAATTTTAATTATATATTACTATTAATTAAAAATCTCTCTTAATGAGCTAAGAATTGATTTAATCTACCCAATCCCACTTTTCAACTTTTCCAATACAACATTTAACTTCCACAAGAATGGAATTTTGTTTCTTTTAAGGAATACATGTATTACAGTTAATTGTTTAATCCGACACGAAAATCAGATACCGATATTAAAATTATTAATTCTATAATACGCGTTTTTTTGCTATTAAATTAACTTTACAAATGCTCGATGTAAACCTTGTGACTGAAATATCAAGTAACGATTTGCGATGCATTGCAAATTTCTTCATATTGACGGTATTGATTAGTAATATTAGTTTAATAAATTAAAATATTTTTAATAAGAGAATGGTTTTCAAAAGACTTGTAATCATGCAGTGTTTTTACCACTTAAAGTTACCTGAATTAAAACATAGATATAGAAGATTTTTATACAAAAGGTACTTGAATTGTTATTAGGTGGTTAGTTCGGAATGTGGAACCGCCTACACGGAAGTATGTTGCGGCACGTGCGTTGCAAATGGTGTGGGCGGATCGGTCAGCCAGGGTGACGCAGTTTAGGTGGGGAACAGATGGCTAATATCTCCGACTGGAGTACATTTTTTCGATGAAGGTAGAAATGGACAAGAAATGTACGTATATCAAGAATTGAAGTCTGAATGGATATTCGATCGAAAGAACTAAAATGCTACGTAATGAAATTATCTGTCCTTATTTTTTAAAAAAGTACACAAATTTTTTGTTGCAAAATAATAACACCAATATGTCGTAAATAATTATCCCCACAAAAAAATGGGAAACATTCAAGTATCTTTATACCTCCAAAATAGTAACAACTATACAGAACGTACAAAATTGTTTATTATTTTATTACGATACGGCAATATCATAACCAAATTCCATGTACAATACTTGAAAAAAAATTGTGACATACACTCGTGCTTTCTTTACAATAATAAATTCGCGCGGTTTCTTCGAGAAATGTTTTACAGTGATTGCCCTTTATCATGTCGATTCTCCAGATTCCATAAAAAATATAAATTCGTCAACGTGAAAATAATTTGTTGTATAACAAATCTGATACCACAGAAGAAGAGGACACACATACACAGACATACGTAGGACCTAACCTGTAGGGGGTGAACTTAACTTCGAATAATGCAGCAATAGTCCTTAGCTAAGTAAAATTTGTCCGAATTTATTGTTGTCAGGGCGAATACGTTTTAGAGTTTGACTGAATATCTGTATTTTATTATCATAAAATAAAGATTAAAGGGCAAGATATATACAAATCATGATAGTCTTTAGTCCGTGATATCTGGGATTGTTCTAATACACATTTACTAGAAATATTACCTAGAGTTGAGCAGAATTCATTAATATGTACAATGAAATAGAGATAACAAAGAATTCATTATTTCCCCTCTTCAATTTATATTTCAAACGACTTGGTGAATTAAAAAAAACGAGAGGAGTGAACTAAAAACGAATTGCCATAGGAGACTAAGGAGGACGAGATGAATCTCCTCAAAAGCTCTCAACCCTTCCCACACCTTTTTCCAATCGTAAGACTGTGCCGTGGATGCAATCGACTAACGGGGAACTGCAGGGTCCACCCATCGATTCTCATTTAACCCCGTCCGGGTTCGATGCCCGCCGGCTGCGCCGCTCTCCGCCGCAGCGATTTATTTGTGAACCTTATCAGTGCAGAAGGGCCACGGGCTGCGACGCGGAGCCCTCGCCTGGTATCAGCAGCGTTCCAGGGAAATTGGATTAGGAAGAGAGGGTGTACGCACACGACTAAAGAGTGGATCTCAGGGAAGGAACGAGGATTTAACGTGGAACACGGACGAAAGAAGGGAGAATAACCATCTTAATACAAGAATTCCCAGAAAACTTTTGTTTCTTTTCTGCTTTACCAATTTAACTAAATCACGCAAATTAAATGTACTTTAGAGAATTGAAAGCTGTTTCGACGATTACCTTCCTTCACCTTCTCCTTTCCAAAATAACAGCATTTAAAAATTATACCAAGAGAAGAAGCTATTTTACTCATTTACTCGAGAAGAACATGTGTTGTCTACGTGAGTTCTACAAGTCCTATTGACAGTTCTGATGCGCCTGACTATGTGTTTGTAAGCAATTGTGCGCGAGTTACTCTATTCAGTATCATTCAATCCATCCATTCATTATTCTGTGGTATCAGATCCATTCAAATCATTAAATAAATTATAATATATTTTTCACAACAGTTTCGATGTCCTGTTTACATTGTTAATGTTAAATATGAAACTGACATAAACTTACCTACAACTAGCAGATGGGGAAAGTAGTATCTGCCAGATTAGTCAGACAAATAAATTAATCTTGCTAAGTAAACGTTTTGTATCATCGCACTTGAAATTCATTCAATTTTCTAGGACTTAAGCTAGTAAATAATCCTAGTATCATAGCCGATGCAGTGATTCAGAGTCAAACAGTCGGAATCTGGATCTATGTTATAATATCCATCCAGACTTTAGGCAAATGAGGAAGCATCAACGAGATTTGCAAAATTATCGAGAATTGTTGTATTTTAAAGGATCTATTATTTAATAATTGAGAGAAGACAGTAATATGAAGTCTAAGAACAAGTTCTTTACATTGTATATTGTTATTTGAGTTTACTAGGATATTCGATAGCTTAGCATGTACCTTCGGTTTCAATTTGGATAACTTTGAATGACATTTCGCGGGAGGAAATGAATGCCGCTTCGTTAACTTAGAAACGGAGTCATAAAAAAGGAAGTCTTCATAAATTGATTTATTTGAAACTTTGTATGTCCGTGTTTTATCTGTTTCTCAGTTAATTGAAAAATATTAAACGTATATAAATAGAAGTTTCACTTTAGAACCCTATATTGGCTCAAAGTAAAGTCATTCAAATTATAAATTATCAAATTTGCCAAAAAAGCAGTTACAAGATGTATATGATAACGTGGAGGACAAAAACAAATGGAAGCAAGCAAGGAACCATCCCATCAATTCCGATCAAGGGCCCTAAGGCAGAGGCGGATTTGTCATTTCAATACACTCATAAAAATAGCTCGGTACATGTTATAACATTAACATTCAAATATTTTCTTCTCAAGGACGTAAAATCATGGATACAATATAGAAAATGGCTCCCATTATCAATAAAATATTTAAATTTATTTAACTAGAGTTGTTCCAAAGGATATCACACCTCAAGCATTGCATTGATATATCGAATAGGGTGTTATCTAAAATTTGTATAATTTAAATTGAAGATTATATGTTAAAGTTGAAGGCAATAATATCCTTGTAGTAATTGGGGAGGAGTGTACCATAACTCCAATTGTTCATGCAAAAAATTAAATGCTGTAGTACTATTATGATAATGAAAAATTAAATGAAACAATTCTATGAATGAGAATGTGGGACTTCCATTTTGTTGGGAGTGTGCAGGTTATTTTGGCCAATATTTTTCACGGAATATTAACCATTTTGATTAATTAACCGATTAATATCTCTGATAGGTAAAACTCCCCGAAACAAGTCTGACTATTCGAATAATTATTTTTTATTAAAAATTTGAAGTTAATGAATGATTATTTGTTTTAATTACCTGTATTATAATTTGGATATTATTCCAACTTTATTTTTTGCATTTCTGAAAAAAAAAGTTTTTCTTTTTCATTTTAAAGCAAACGTATTATAATAAATATTCTTTCGCGTCGTCCAGTTGAGATTTCCTTTGTCAATGAAACTGTCAATTACAACATTTAATATGTTCACTTCCTGACTACGTTAGGTCAGTTTACTCAAACAACACGAAACAGTGGTTTAACACGAAGCACCTAACTCTGGATAATAGACGGTTCAAATCTGGTAGTATAACAATACGAGCTCACAAATGAACTTACTACGTCGTGCTTCAACGCACACACTTGAAGGGCTTGACGCGAAGGACATCCGGGGCAACCCGCCGAGAAAGACAGAAACAGATACGATATGAGCATTGGAAGGGCTAGACATCCAGGGCAACGGAACAGAACCCTACAGAACCCTACATCGCGGTTGGGTCCTTTCTGAGCAGATAAATTGACCCAGATAGACGTGGGTCGCCTGCGGCTGCGCGACTTCAAATAACAGAGTGGTCCAATGCTCGTCGATCCTTGGTCACTGCAGTGTTTTCCCGTAGCGGGCGCTGTGTTCCCGCGCCTGCTACGTCTGACGCAGTGAACACATTGTAGCAATGAATGGTATTGTTACTGCCACGTTTTATTCTCAAAACAAAAGGATTGTGGGATCAGCTTACCGCCGAATTCTGGACGGTGCTCTTCACACTTTTGTTCGACGAAAATCAAAACGAGTAGTTATTTAGAATTTTTTCAATAGATAATAATGAGAGGTACGTAATTCTGATTCATTTTGGTCGTTATAAAAATAGCGCAGCGTGATGTACAGACGGTTAAATTAAAGTACATAATCATATTTAATACGTTTTACTACAAGAATTTATTTTTTTGACACATTTTGCTGTTTATAAGTCTAACACGTACCACGTATCTATGAATTGTTAATTTTCTCTGACTATTATACTCCTTTATTTACACAAGAGTAATTTGTGAATAAAAATGAGAAGCTAATTCTGAATATATAAATTTTGCGAATTACAACATTTCATACACGACGTTCTGCGAACTATCACATTTCTATTATTATTTATTATATTACAGAGTAATCTAGCTTATAAACATTGTTAAAAATGAATTATGTGGAATGAAAACGTAAAAACACCTGCTTCCTACGATTTGTCGAAACGATGATTCGAAAATTCTATCAATGATAATCAGGGCACGAGTTTTGCATGTTTTCCCTCGATTTTCTATGGCTTTGAAGAATCAATTTATGGCATTTTTAACATCGTGGGACCGTTTAATTTTAATTTAATAGTGCATGTAAGTGCATGTTTTCGAAGATTTTTATATGCTCTGTAATATTTAGGTTAAATTACTGTAATTAACACTGTAATTTACATGCTTAATTACTGTAATTTACATATTTATTATTTAAATTATCCTTTATGATTAATCGAAGTGATATTATTCAACTAACACAATTTACACTTGCAAGTAATTTGCTTTACCAGTGCGTATTTAGATGTTTTAGCGCACTCAATTGGGTTTTTAGCGCATGTTATCAGATTCTTACTGCGTATCGATCCAAGCCCTTCTGATCACAAGTTGAATCATGAACAACTTCATTTATAGAAATTTCACCACACTTTTTAAATTAATTCTTTTTCAAACATCTGCTGATCACAAATTAAATAATAACAATAACAATAATGTCGGCAAAGCTGCGTCGAACGCCTAGCTTACAAAAGGGGATCTATACTCGGAAACGCAGGGATTTCTCGCGTCAATTGAAGACCAAGTTATAAGCACGTAAAACTATAGAAAATTTATATTGCAAGACACTGACATTGCAGATGACAAACGTAGGACATGCAAAATTAAACCAGAAACTATTCAATACATCACAGGAAAAGTCACTCTATTAGCACAGACACAATCAGGTTGCTAATGTTATCCATCAGAAACTGCGGGAAGTATGGACTAATAGAAGACTGTCCCGTACAACAAGTACTTCCCAAAATCCATTTCAGAGAACAGCAGGTACAAAATTTATTTTGATAGATCAATCCTCACCGACAAGACAATCCATCACAACAGACCAGATATTATTCTAATAGACAAACTCAAGAAAATCACACACATCATAGATATTGCAGTAACCAACACCCACAACCTACAAAATACTTACAATGAAAAAATCCAAAAATATGAAGATTTGAAACAGAAACTCTTTGCTTATGGAATATAGTTCCTATAGTCCTGTCCACCACTGGAGTCATCCCTCACAGTCTGCATCTGAGCATCAATCGGCTTCACCTCCCAAAAACCATATTTCTAACTTTACAAAAAGCAGCCATTCTTAACATCTGTAGAATAGTCAGATTTCTAAATTGTGAAATTATTTGAGGTGAGGATGCTTGGTATACCCCGCACCTTACCTGAATCCAACTACATGTGAAAAAAAAGTTCAGGAAAATAAATAAATAAATAATAATAATAATAAAACATCTTTATTATGTGGCGAGGCTCAGGTCATAAGATCTGCTCTATACATATTTGCATAATACAATACATACAACACACATATGCAGTAATATAAAATAATAAAACATTCATACAACATAAAACATACATACATGAATAACTACAAATATAATTGGAGGATAAATTCTATTTTACTCTGGAGAAGCGATATAGGAATCATCCCGGTATTTACCTTAAGCAATCGAGGCCAACGCAGAAAAACCTCCATTAGGATGACGGTTTCGTACCGACACGAACAACTAAACTAAAAACATGAAAATCATGAACAACAACATTTATAAACATTTCACCACACTCTCATGTATCTATGGGGAGAGAATCGTTCCCTTCCTTTCGTTCTCTATTCCACCTCCGCGCCTGGAGGATTCAACTTCCGCAAACGACCCCGTAGCCGCCGCCTATTGACACTCCGCGTACCACTGATTAAGGACTTTCATTTCCTCTCGGTAGCCGCGGAGAAGGTACCTCCGGAGGCTGTGAAGGGAAGAGAGGAAAAGTTGAAGTTCCTCCCACCACGCCAATCTCTCATATCCGAGATCGAAAAACTCCTCGACATGGACTACTTCCATTGATTATTATCTCAATTCTTTATAATGCAATATAACCCCACATTGTATCCTTTTACTTAGATGGCCATAAACTTTAAATGTGTGGAGGGACAACATTCATTGTTTCCTACTGAGCGAAGAAAATTCCTGTACTATATCTCCAATATATTCGAGCACATGATAATTTTATCTGTGACTATATTCTATCAATAAATAAATTTATTGTCAAAAAAGCAGAGAAAACTGCGTATGAC
This sequence comes from Laupala kohalensis, assembly GCA_002313205.1. NCBI lineage: Eukaryota > Metazoa > Arthropoda > Insecta > Orthoptera > Trigonidiidae > Laupala > Laupala kohalensis. The sequence continues at coordinate 410,179 of NNCF01126132.1, forward strand.
CACGCGGAGGACAATAAACTAATTTACTCTCCGGAAGCAAGCAAGGGACCGTCCCATCAATTCTAATCAAGGGCCCCAAGGCAGAGGCGGATTAAAAAAATTCAACAAACTCCTGGATAAGATAAAAAGTTAGCTATGTATGATAACTAAAATAATATCAACATATTTGTAATTTATCAAAAAAATTATTTCATAAGTACGTATTTTATCCAAGTGTGGATTATTTGGAAAATAGTGATAATAATCGTAAGTATTAAAATAACACTCCATTCAAGATTTATTGTTTTAATACACGCCGCTCCTAGACAAGAGCCTAGAGAACCTGTATAAAAAAATCCACCTCTGCGCGAAGGAAAATCGGAGAAAAACCCGAATATTTTAATCGTATCCGGTTTTTACAAATAATCTTTAATTTGGATACCCGCCTAAATCAGAGTGCACACGTACTGAAAATGAAGGAAGAGTAATAGATCAACGGGGACCATGAAGAGAGTTGAAACCATACTCGTTCTTATAGCTAATACAGCTGAAGAAGCACAGAGCACGATGACTTTATTAAATATATACAGCTCATGGGTATTGAGATAATGAATCCAAAATGAAACTACTTATGTGACCTTCAGTGTAGTTAAGTGAAGCCCTAATTGCCTTTTTGAATCAATTGAGTACCTAGTTCAATTATCTCGAGAGTCTAGTAACCATCTATGGAAACTTGGGTGACAAGATTACTCTAGCCTTAGCTTACAATGTGCTTCTCATACCGTAAATTTTCAACAGCGAGAAATTCTTCGTCGGTTTTACATACAACGTACAGATATTCCAAGTAGAAATTGAACAAATAATAATTTTATTTTAAAATAATTATACGAAAATATTATGCTAACATTTCACGGGAAAGATTATTTGTATTATATACTTATATGAGGTTTCTTTCTTTTTATGAATACTTTTATATTTTGCTGAGTTGTTGATGTAAGTAAATTTTCTCGCCATAGTAAAATATTAGAAACTAATATTCAATAAATATTAGCAATTTTCTACAAATATCGTAAATATCAATAATTTTCCGCTTTCATTTCAATGAATATGTGATGTATTCGTTGTTATCCACAAAGATAATTAATTTACGTTATATACACCTTGCGTTTAATGTTCCTTACTAATTTTGTGTGATTTATGTATTTTCAAATATTCGTAGTTTTGACTATATTTATATCATTCTAACTGTCCCAGAAGAACAATGCTACGACCCAATCGCGGCCATGGGGTTCGCAAAGCGTAAGGCTCCGTCTACACATAGCGTTGCCAACAGCCGGTACGTTGGATCAGCAAAGCAGTCTTGAAACTTTTCACCTGTACGCACACAACCGTTGCTATCGCTCCGAGCTGTCAGCAGAGGTGAGACTGCTGCATAGTCGCGGCTCTAGGTAGTTCGCTTCATTTCACCGACGATTTAATTCCCTGAAGGAAGTAGAAAATAATTAAAATTTCTCGCAAGTAAAGAACATTAATGTCGGAGAGTAACGGTGTTCATCAAAATAATGTTGTAATTAATTTTCAAATCATTACATCGTATTTCATATAGATGAATGTAAATGTTTCTATCTAGTGACATTAAAAAGTTTTCCCATGAGGAAAAATTGTAAAGGAAAATATTGGAGAAAGAAAAGTTTTACATGGAACCTTTTTCTCTATGATTTGTTTGATTGGATCAAAGTAAAGAAACGAAAATATCGCCGTGGCTTTTATTTTCATACCTTCAAATCATCTGAATTTGATTACTAATGTTTTTCGTTCTAGAAGCACAGTTAACTTACGTTAGTTCTCTCAACGTTTCACAACAGTGAATTCTTATATGATTAAATTGCAACAATGTAAATAATTGAATCAGATTTTAAAGTTATTTATAATATTATTTGGAATACAGACTTCTGTAATAAAAAGGTCTGCTTTATTCATTCCAAAATGCGTTGAAAGGTTTTGAAGGGTGAAAAATATTTCAAAGAGTACATTTGAAATAAGTAATATTATTTCAGCAATATCATTATTTACATTTTTTTTCCAATATTTGTTTGCATAATACACAGTGATCGATGCCTTCTGTAAAACAATATCTCCTTTCAAAATATATTTTAAAGGAATTATAGCTTCAATGTTTTGCAGAGGTATTGTCAACATACGATTAAAAATTGTAATTAATTCGTTCACGCAATTAACAACGCAGACTTTGATAAATGAAAGACGTATAATCTTGTCAAATTTATGATAAATTTAGTCCAACCATGTAACTTTCGAATTCGAATTATTATTTTTTTGAATAAATAGATTTTTCAAATTTGAGACATCCCAGTCTTTTTCAAAGACAAAAATAAATAGCACAGATAAATCAATAAATTTGTTTCTTTAAGAAAAATAATTAAACATTTAAATAGTGATAAGAAACAGTGTGTTTCTCATTCATTATTAATTAATTCAATATGAAGAATTTACTTTTTTGGCCCTTAACATTTTAAAGCCAGAAAATTGTCTCCATCTAATTTGACAAAATTACGAAATTGTTTACTTAATAAAAATTAAATCAAACATTCAATTACGTTCCAGATGAATCAAAAAGCATTTGAATAGGCGAGCTTCTCACTTCACTCCTGTCCTTTAATTCTGATTGGTTTAAATGTCTAGACAGCTACTCAAGGTACAGCCTTCGTGAAAGGAGGTCCTGATGGCACCGCGCGATACGTCTGCAAATGTGCGGACTATGCCACAAGATACTGTGTATTAAACCCTCATTTCTTCACGACGTGCAGCACGTATCCAACGCAGCAGGACGACGGTGGAAATAACCAACGGGCGCGGAAAATAGGCAACGCTGAATGTGCAGATGGTCGCATTTAAATGTACACGCCGCGTTGCCTTCGTTCCGACGTACCGGTTGTTGGCAACGCTATGTGCGGGCCGATCCTTAAAGCTCCGTAATTACTTAGCCGCGACGTAGTAGATGATATCAGCACATCACTCCGGTCGGTTTGACCTCCGGGATAGATCCAGTATTCGTTCTATAGCAGGCTGAGAAGGTCTGGAAGTGATAACGAAGTCTGATTGAAGAGATATGACGAGTTATTCTAGAATTCATCGGGATCGAGCATTAGTCACTCAGTGCTTTGACCACTAAACCATGCTAACATCTTATACTTGATTATTAATGCTACGGATAACCTCACAATTTCTTTAAATAAGTTTAATCTGATCCCACTGGACTTTCTATCATTCTATACAATATATAACTATTATTCTATCTGTAATATATAATACCCTGTGGCATTAGACCCTAGGGACAATCTCTAAATAAATTAAATAAGATCTTTCCAATAGGATCCAATTAACTCATTCGTATAGGAAAACATTCAAGACAATAAAAAGTAAAAGATTATCATTAAATAGCGTAGTCAGTAAGATCTAGAATCAACATAAGAGTAGAGTACACCTTCGATTAACTGTGCCTTGATTAATCGTGTTCGCAATTAAACGTTGTACACACTCTTCTGCAACAATAACAAAAAAAAATACATATTTAAATCCAATTAGACTTCCGTGACAATCTGTTTTAGAAAAATCAGAACTGAAGTAAGAAAAATCATTTCAAACCACAAAAAACTACTAATAACTTCATATTTCAACTCCTGATATCGCGACATTGTACACACATATGTGTGTATATACATGTACATAATTCATTAAATAAAAGTGGCTCAATTAACCGTGGTTTTTAAATAAATATCTGTGCGACCCCTCCCTCTCCCCCATTATCCTGGATAATCGAGGTTCTACCATACTGACTCCTTCACGTTTAAATCTCAAGTAACGTTTCGAGTACAACAGGAAATAATTCTCCAATTGGGATTCCTTTAGTCAAGGTGATCATAATCGATATTTTTCCTTAACCACAGCACAAACTGATTCCATCACTCATTTCAGAATTGCTTTGACATTTTCCAGTCGTTAAGAGACGAAGTGACAGGTGGGAGAAGGTACGTGGTGATGCAGTGACAGAGAGAGGGGGAAGGTCACTGGAAGGTCAGGTCATACTGCCATGTGGTGCAGCCACCGGGTCCAGATGGCAAGGCGTGAGGACGACAATTGTGAGAGAAGAGGAATGGGAGTGGGGACAAGCAGAGGGTCATTATTACGTCTCGTAGCACGCCAATTGTTTTGTCTTGACGCAGCAACAATGAGCGCATGAACGATTAAAGCGAGGAGTGAATAGGGACTGATAGAATAGTAGGATTACATCGAGGTTTATGAGGAGCAATAAGTTATAATTATTCCCTTATTAGGGTTTTTTCTTGTTTAGGGGCAGTTGTACGAACTCGGGATAAATCTCGGTATTCGTAACCCGAGAATAGCCTAACCGGAGAATAACTTTCAGGTTGCGTTGTATAACACATTTGTATTCCTTGGTTAACTATACTTCAGATAGCAGGTGTCAGGCGCAATTTCAAATCAAGTTGGCGATACTTACTACAGAATTCTGCTAATATACTTATTCTTTGGACACATCGGTTTCTCTATAATGCTCATTGCCTGCTTATTGCTCGTTAAGCTCAGCTCTTGCGTCTCGTGTGTCCTTTGTGTCGAGTTTGTAAGGTGGTGTTAATCAAATTTCTTATTATTGTTAATAGTTGTTATCAGTGGTTATCGTTTAAATTTATTTATTATTATCATTTATTTTGTTGTTAATTAACGTTGTGAGGTTGTTTTAACTGTTTAAAGTGATGGTTAAAAGTTCGTTTAATTTTTTGATTATTTCTGTTATCAATTATTTTGTTATTAATTAATGTAAAGTTTATACTAGTTGTGGTGTATACTACAGTTAACAATAATGAGTAAGAGATTACATACCTCCAATTACTCGTACGAGGATACTCTGAAGTTGATAGAAATTGTCAACAATTTTTAAAAAATTGTTGAAAATAAGAATACTGATGCTGTGTCATCTCACGAGAAGGTCAGTATGATTTAAATTCATTTTAAAGTAACTCCTAATTGTGAAGAGTTATTGTGAAGAGTTATTGTAAAATGTAATGGTAAAATGTTCTCGATTTCAGGCCAATGCTTGGGAAGGAATTTCAAAAGAGTATAATGCTCAATCCACTGTTCTCAGAAGTGGCGACAAAAATTTGATTCCCTTAAAAAGGAATCAAGGAAATATGCTGGAAGGAAGAGGCAGCAGATGCTGCAGACTGGGGGTGGTCCTTCTGCACACAAAGAAAACGAAGCCCTTGAAAGAGTCCTGGGCATCATGAATGTTTCGACAGAGAGGTAACCGGGTAGATTTGACAGTGATTCCTTCCAGCTCAGAAATCCAAATTCTGAGCAGAACGCACAAGTGTCTGTTGTACATATGGAAACGGATGTTCTTCCGATACAAGAAATTCTTGTATCGGAAGTCTGCCAGACAGTGCTCCCAGCACATCGTGGGGAAAATATACCCCTTCCATGCTGTGGACAACACTGCACTCAGCATTACAAGCCCGGGTGCCAGTGGTAGAACCCAGTAATAAATATGAGGTTTCAGAGAATCCAGTTCTGAAGTTGGAATCAGGAGCTGGTAAATATAACAATTCAAAAAAATTAGCTTCAGTTTCTTTAGTGAATCATTGCTATAGACTTTGTTTCAACTTTCAGAAAAATAGTTAATATTAATCTTAATATTTAGTTAATCATATAGATATCAATTTTTAAAACTATATCACAATAACTAGAAATAAACCATAATGTTGTGATGTTTTAATCAACATTGAATTTACTCTCTAACCAGATGGAGTTTCTTCTACTGACGATGATTTGAGAGAAGAGGTTCCAGTGCTAGTTCATGCGTCCACTCCAGGAACCAGTGGAACCAGTACCAATCAATCACGTAAGTAGCTCAATTCCTAATCAAATGTATGTTACAATTTCATTTCATTTTAAGATGGATATTTTGCATAGAATGTGCTGTATTAAAGTATAATAAATGAATCACTGATGGCTAAAACACCCAAGTCAAAAATTTGCATTTTTGAGTTAAAACCATTTCATAAACATATTGACATTCTATTAGTATTATAACTCGCAGCTAACTTTTTATCTTATCTAGGAATTTTTGCTGAATTTTTTGAATCCGCCTCTGCCTTAGGGCCCTTGATCGGAATTGATGGGATGGTCCCTTGCTTGCTTCCGGAGAGTAAATTAGTTTTTTTTCCTCCACGTGGTCATACGCAGTTTGTACTGTTTTTTGACAATAAATTTATTATTAAATTTATTAAACCAGCTTAAGAGACACGTCTACTTGTCAGTTCCAATCAATCAAATTGCTAATCTAAGAAAATTATAGGATTACATCCCCATCCCCTGAGAAAAGTGTGTTATATGATGAAATTTTACATTCACCAACAACTGACATAAATAATTATACTGATGGTATAGTGTGTTACCTAAAATTCTTTAGAAAATATACCCCCCAGGGGACTTACATCGAGTAAGTACGTGTTTGGCGAACACGGGGCCCCGAGCTGAGTCTGGCATTACTTCCACTTACTTGTGCCATGCTCCTTCCTTTCTCTTTCCTGATCTCCCTTGGTCACCTCTTGTTCTTTTCGATCCCGACGCCATTAGGGCTAGGGTATCTTTCATTTTCCTACCTCGCCCCAGGGGACTAACATCTAGTAAGTACGTGTTTGGCAAACACGNATTTTTAGTGGGTATGGCTGAATCATTCGGCGAGTCCCACACGCGGGGAGAGTCATGTTGGCTCTCCCTAGTGCGTAACTGCATTTTCCCTACCTGTACAAGTTTTAAGGGCTCTAATGACCTTTGATGTTGACGAGCCCTAANATTTAGAAAATATAACCCAACTTGTCACTTTTCTATTTTTTTTTGTTTTTAAATTGACATGTTTACATATTTATGGCCATTGTTGAGCATTACAAATATTCAAGGCTATTCTTGTCTTCTGATGGTTTGTTTTGACATGTATTCAGCTAACATTGTTAGTAATTTATTGCAAGTTATTTGTTTTAAGCAAAAAATCTTATTTCTTCTGTTAAAAGCTGTTTCAAGAGTCCTCAGTCAATTGTTATATTATTTTATTGTAGGCCCTATAATGAAGACTTTTCTACATATGGTCATACAACGTGTAGTTACAAAACATTTTTTCCAATTCTTGTTAAAAAATATTTCACAGAAGTTTTTTGTTTTCCCAATAATTGAAAAAATCTGTCTTGGGGTCTCTTTTAGCAATCATCGATTCAAATATTATATCGATCCTTAGATATGAATTTGTATTAATGTACATGATAATGAATCTAAGTATTTGAGTGGTTTGTGAACATTTACAGTAAGTATTATTTTTTTCTAGGATCGTTGCAGAGGGATTAGAAGAGAAATCGTCCACTGTGAACCAGTGGGAGAAAGCTGGAGCCATGGGTTAGAACCAAAACTTTGTTGGCCCAAGAGTCGATGGCTTACCAGAGAAGCAGAAATGAAAAGGCCAAAAATTCTGCAGACCTGCACGAAGTTAAAAGGACAGAGGGAGAATTGATTTTAGACTTTTGGAGAACGAAGGTGGAGCTGGAAAAATTGAAATTGGATGCAGACAGACGGAAAATAGAAGAACGACGGAGGTTTCAAGAACAGGAAATAAGGGAAAAAGAATTGGATGAGTTAAAAAAGAAAGACATTTTGTTAGCCATCAAAATAAAAGAGAAGGCATTAAATAACTAAGTAAAATTTATTGATTTTAAAATCGGAAAATTAATGTGTTTTTACAGAAGTGAATTAAAATATTCAATTATTACTTGTCTTGTGACATTATTTTCTATTGATTCTTCTCGATTCCTTGGGAGATCTTGTGTAATCCCATTTTCTATTACTTCCTCAATTTGTGGTGGCTCTCTTTCCTTGTTCTCTACAGCTATGTTGTGCAAAACAGCACAAGCGACTTTCACAGCTTCTATGCTGTCATGCTTCAAACGTAATTTGCTGGTGAGAACAGGAAACCTCCTTTTCCAAACTCCATAGCTTCTCTCAACTGTATTGCGGGTCCAAATGTGGGCCTCGTTGTACAAATTTTCAGCTTCTGTACGGGGTCTTAATAATAGGGTGAGTAAGTAGTTCGTGAGAGCATATCCTGAGTCTCCCAGAAAAACCATATTCCCCATTTCATATCTTGCTTTCAATGTTGAAAAATTGAAAAGTGTTTGGTCATGGGCTGCTCCAGGCCATGTAGCAATGATGTCCATTATTTTGAAGCCAAGGTCACAAACATTCTGAACGTTGATTGAGAATTTTCCATCCCTCCCACAATATTGTTTAGCATTTGCACCCTAGGTGACTTGATGGGAATATGCGTGCAATCAATTGCCCCAATCACTTTTGGAAATGCTGCTATTGCACTGAATTTCTGCAAAAATTTATTTTTATCCTGTCTTGATTCTGGGAATCCAATGTACCTTGGAGCTAGCTGAGCAATAGCTTCACTCACTCTTTTTACTATTCTACTGGCAGTGCTCTTGTCCACTCCACCAAAATCCCCAATACATATCAAAAATTCTCCACAAGCAAAGAACTGATGTCAGCAGTAACTGATGTAATGGAGAGACACCACCATTCCTGTTGGAAAAAATATTGTTAATGTATTTTTATTTTATTAATTTTCCACTGACCTTGGTCCATTACAAGATAAGTACATAATATGAGATAGGTGAGCACCATAGATTGAAACTAGTGCTAATCAAATACAAATATATTAACTCAATACTTTTGTATATTAAACAAAATAAAGTGACAAATTAATAAGTAGAGAAGAAATACTACATAATAGTAGGAATTATTTGAATTCACAAAAAGAATTTTTAAATATTTTATCTGAAAAATAGTCTGAAGAGTTCAGTAGCATCTCAAAATTTAGATATTTGTTTCTCATAGGTAAATTATTTGTGAGATTTCACATTTGTGGATGGGCTCATTAGTCATTTAATTTGAGGAGTTAACATTCAAATAAAATGCTAAATTAAAACTCTTAATTCTTAAATCTCGATTACCTCAAGGAAGATAATTAACAATAGTATCACAATCCAATTTATCAGAATAGATTTTAATAATTGTCTTGACATTGCATCCATTACAGAATTTAATGACGGCAAGTTGAGTTAATATATTGAATTTGCATGAACTGTACTACATTGTAAATAAACCACGTATACATAATTAACAACTGCGTATTAGTTTTCTATACTAATTTCATAGTTTGGAATGATAAAGAAACCTTGTTTATTCTTACCTTTCCGTCGTAAATTCCAAATCACGTTGAATTTGATGTAATACGTTCATAACACAATGTTTTGAGAGACGAAATATAACAAAAACCTCATCATCATCATATTCGTCCATCATATTACGTCTATGACGCATTATCTTCTTCCGCGAACTTAAAAAGATATTAAACAAAAAATCGTCATCACTATCAGAAAAATCCATGTTGTTGGCTGAAATGCCGTCAGTGAAGTGCAGACAATTCCTATGTAGAGGTTCTCCCGCCGCTATTCGACGTATAACGGGCAAAAATTCACGGGATAGTTTACCGCCGTGGTTATTCCAGAGTTAAGCTCTATTCCGCCATCGTACAACTCGTTTGTGGCCTAACCCTAGAATAAATGTTATCTGGACTTTATCCCGAGTTCGTACAACAGGCCCTTAGGGTAATAAATTTGGTCTATTGTCGAGGTACCAATGGAAGCTAAACCATCATGATAAGGGAATGCTTTAAAAATAAATATTTTACTCGTAAAAAAACTACTGTTCATAGTTTCGAATTTTAAAATAAAAAAATAAAAACAAAACAATATCTTACCGGCAAAACTCAATAATGATGTATTTATTGCCGGTTAATACATTGAAGTATTTCGAAAGGCGTCCGAAACAAAATGTAGCGGTGTTAACATTCAACTTCATGTTTTCTAAAAACTATTAAGGAACTTCTGACTTCTAACAACAGAATTCTATGATCTCATGAGTTATGTTCTAGTCACCATTTCAATCAAAACGAAACACTTCTCTACGCCTTGTAAAACTTTATACGTAGTTCTTTTAGGCTGCAGCTACAAATATATTCTTAAACGTCTGTTGCAATTCTTTCCCCGATTCCCACGAAGAAAAGGAAATATAAAACATTTTCACGAGAAGCATTCTACTTATTTTATATAGCACTTATGAGAAAATCTCGTAAAAAGTCAAATTTCTTTTTCAAATGTGTGGTGAATTTCCTATAAATTACATAACTTTTAAAAAATTCGTGGTTTAAAAATGTGAGAATTATTGAAAATAAGAAATTCACTCTTGTGGATATGTATCTCTCTTACTGGTTTTCAGTTTTATCAATTTTGTTAGTTATGGACAGTTCTTCTTTTATGAGACTTACTGTAGGATTTTAGTTCTCCAACGATGATGAATCACTTAGTATTTTCCAATTGTCGAAGGCCAGTCTCCACTTAATTTCCCGTTGCGAGTATGTGTCTTTAATCTCATTGTTGTCGAACCGATATTTCATCTTGAATGAAATCAATACGCATTATCTGCCGCAGCCACTACTTCTCTTCAGTGCTATTTTGTTAAGTTCTTCAGGATCCTTTCACATATACATTTGGCTTCGCATTAAATGACACTCCGATATCAATGTATGCTAGTTCTACTTGAATAAATAAAATCAAAATCTTTCCCATTCACTTTTCATCACAGAATTGACTAGTACACAATAACGATAAGTCACTTATATTCATTGTATTTTGATTTATAATGGTGAGTCATTGAATGATGATTAGTTTCGTAGCATTGGAGATATTATGTGAAACATTATTTAGTAAGTCAACTTACAAGTAAATTTGAATCGAAAACTGTAATTATGAACAAACAAAAAGCGAAAACTAAAATTGTATGTAGCTGCTGGTGAGGTAGCATTTCCAAGGCATCAAAATTACCCAGATATTCCCTATTAGAGTCACATTACATGTATTTACCTTAAGGATGTGTTCGAAAGACGACAGTTCCGTTTGGGCGTTACGTACCCAACTATGAGGACGCATCTATATATCCGGTCAGAAAAACCTGCACTAGTCCCAATATCCAGGCATTTGCTGCATCCAGGACCTAAGAGAAGGTCAAAATAACTCCCTCTCCGCTCTCGGACAGTTTCGAGGATAAACTGTCCTGGAAACAAAATCCCTTCAGCATCACTTTAGCACATAATTAGCAGCACGTGCATGAATGTTGCTAACGTTACTGAAGGTGTTCTCTGATTTAGAAATATGTACGCATTTGAAGCAAGGGTGACTGCAAACTAGATGTTAAGGAAGTTACGAGAAAATATGGGAGAGAGAGAAAAGCACCATGTAACAAAGAGCGGGAATATAAATCTGCTAGTGTACCCATAAATTTCTTTCAATGTCATATTTCCTCGTGGAGAATCCAAACAACAATTCAATTCACATCGGGCTACCAATACAATTGAGAAACGAAATGTTCCAACGTCTATTTTGTACTTGAGTAACATTTTCAAGAAAATTCTATACACTCCAACAGATAAGCATTTAGACGTATCCTTCACCTTATAACACAGAGGGTTAAATTTCGAAGGAGAGATTAGCATCACGATGGAGCGAATTTTGTTCCCGTCTGGTTCATATTGTTATGAGCGGTTAGACTCTAACATAAAGGAAACTGAGTCAATACTCAGTCGTCAGATTAAGACGCAAGGATCAACAACACATATGTTCATTTTCGTGAAAACAAAATTTATTAAACAAAGATTATTAGCTAAGTTACAATCTTGTAAAATTAGAACTAAATATGTACTTAAATGTTACAGAAACAGTATTAGTTAAATGGATTTTTTTAATTTGATATATGATTTCGCAGCATGTGCTCTTTACTGGCAAATCATATTATTGTCAAAAATATGAAAGTAACTAATACGAAATAAACAGAACTACTTCACTTGAGTACAAAATATATATATAACTTGTCAGAATTTTATATCTAATGAAAAGTTATATTTAATACAAAAAGCATGAAAGATTAATTAATTTACCTAAATCTACAAAAACAGTTACTACCTTTAATATATCAAGATCTGATATGCATGTGTATGTGTATATTATATACATATACATGCATCTTCTTTACATTGAAAAATAAATTATGAAAAATTTAATCTGAAATACTTCTCCTTGATTGTAGCCAGTAGTATGTAGTCTTTACCAATGGCATACAAGAGCAAATAATACAAATTGAAAATTGACACTGAATTACTTTCAGGATTTTGAAATATATAACCAAATGGATTTGTTGAGAATGAAATTTTGTTGCCATCTTGTTCTTTATGGTGATAGTCCATCAGCAGCTCGATGTAGAACATTGACTCCTAATTTCCGGTTGCCGGAGTAGTTTTATTAGAGACGTTTTCAGATTATATCCACCAGAAGTGATGTTGCGGATAAGATGACATCAATTGTACACAGAATTCTTCTTGAGCATTATAGACTGAAAATGTAATATGAAAAACCATATAGTCACATGTAGATAAAAAGTACTGAAAGTACAAGTCCACGAGTCACTAAGTGGACTAAGCTCCTTTTGTCGACTAGGAACCGAAGTCTTCGTTGCGATTCCCCTGAATGATTTGGCTGATGAGTGGTTGTGTGGACGAGTTTTTATAGCGAGAATACGTAGCTCGAGGCAGTTGCCTTTGATTGGCTTGCTCACTCAAGTATTTTACTTCGTTTACTTCTCCGTGGAGATTTTTCTTTAAACCTCCACAGAGTAGAGAGAACTCTCCAGAAAGTAATGTCTTTGTTCTGTAGATGTTTAGTATTCCTTGACCCTTTAGATCGACCAACTTTCTTCTTGATCATTCCACGCGCGACTGGTTAGTCTATCTTTACAAGTTTCGCTTGTAACAACTATTGATACTGTGAAATATTAATAAGCATTTTCTTTTGATATTATGCGAAATTTGATATTTAACATATTCGTTCATATAAATAAATTTAACAATTATTAGCTTTTGTCTTCAGCGTTCTCTACTTATTATTTGTTATCATAATTTATAGCATACATTTCACAAATATAAACAACTTATTACTCATACTACCAATCTAACAGACACAAGTACAGAAACCTCATGACAAAATCAACTATCCCACTACAATAATCATGGATCATTAATACCCAAATAAATAAATGAACTGTATAGTAAAAAAAACTATACAAACTACGTATGACCACGTGGGGGATAATAAACTCACTCTCCGAAAACAAAGAAGGGACCGTGCCATCAATTCCGATTAAGGGTTCAGGGGCAGTGCCGGATTTAAAATGTATAAAAGAAGATATTTCATAAATACTTCTATGTATTATGAAATGTTATCTATGTATTATTCCAAAATAAATCGTAGATATTATGTGTAGCACGAAATTCGAGATCAAAAGTATGAACGACATTCCCGCCTATATGGATCTGCCTCTAACAGAAGGAAAACCGGACAAAAACCGGAGCCCGACTACAGAGTTAATGTAAAAATCCGTTCTGAGGCTGCGTTTCCCTGCCATCAAATTAGTTGCTTAGCGCTGTGTAGATGATCATCACAATTAAATCGATACTAATATAATATTGTGAAAGTACAATTATGTGTTTATAGAGAACATGTGTCTAAATTACTTGATGAAATTCAACAGAGATAAAGTTTGAAAACCAGAGAAATTCACAGGTTATGCTAAGTAGTATACTGAACATTTACTTTTAACAATCAATTCGACATTTTTATTATAATTCGAGAAGACGACGACAATCAGTCATATAAATATTTGATTAGACAACGTGTTATCGGTGCATACGTCGTTTCTCATAAGCAATAAGAATACGCGCTGTGGCTTAAAATTGCAGCAATACTGTTTACAAGAAATTGCGATTTCTTTTATTAGCGGAACCTTATAAAATAGCAGATTTGTGAATTTGCGAAGTATGTCCCCATGAAACATACTTCACGTCGAGAATAAATAAAGTGACAAACTATTCGTTTATGATGACTGAATATTCAATATTATTATTCTATGCATCTTTAATGTATAAGACTTGCATCTTTACTGGAAGATTTGTCTCAGAGATAGTAAATAGATTATACAGTATTCAACACCACATATTATTAACATATATCAGTTGTGATTTGTGAAGAATATTGGTACAAAAATTACTTATTTCACGATTTCAAACTGCAGGTGCACAACAACTCTGAATAATTATGAAGTGTATTAGCTGTTGGGACGCCGCTAAGGAAAGGCCTGCGCCCACGTAAACATCGACACTGAAGATGGCTGCCGCAGTTGCGACCGACACGTCTGTGAATAACGCTTCATCTGGACCACGGTTCAATAACCCAGACGTTTTTACATATAGTGACTCCGGCCGTGAAAGCATGCATTCTTTTATTTCAGTTATAGCCTATTTGTCACCTTTTATCAACGACGCTATAGTATATTTGGCTAAATATGCAATAAACTATTTTAATTTTTGAGTTAACTGGGATTTTTATTAGAGCTTTACATAAATAAGTGATATTCTCTTATAAATGATAGGACTTCTTTGTAATGACAGCTAATCAAGGGAAATTGTGATTTGCTATGTATTTCTTCTTCACTCACTTTGAAGACACTTTACGTTATAAATTTACTAATCTGAAAATACCCCGAGCCTTGTTTGTTGTAGTCCTATTATTCTTTCCACATTTAAAAACGTAGGCTACTCTTCAAAACACTTTAAAATACGCTAGACGTAAGAGTTGAAAGGAAAAGTTTAGTGAGATGCGAAACATTTGATTAACATTTTTCTTTTTAGCGTGTGCATGTTCTTTAGTCGGTACCCGTTTGTGTCAATTTGCATTTTATATGAAAGAATCAATAAGCGACAATATATACGTTCTCGAGCGATGAATTGGTATTGTGCTTGAATGCCGTGTTCACAAAGGAGTAATCGTTTTCCCGTCGCATTCAACGAAATGATACGCAGCAGACAAAATGTTTGTAGATAAAAGAAGTACAAAAAATAGAGTGAATTCACAGTTGACGTATATATAAGGACAGAAAACAATCCAGAGAGGATGGTTGTTTTATATTTGATTGCGTACGATTATTTTTAATAATTGATGGAAAAAGGTCAAAAGAAATACATTAAAAATCTAGTTGGCCTGTGTGAAGATCTAGCTGTCACGTTAATATGTAAGAACCAATCAGTGGATCCACGATAAGAACCAATCAGTGGAAGTAAATGTCATATACAACGGTTATCCAGTATCTCTTTTTCATAGTAAATATACGTAATGAATTAATAATAAACGTAAACAGTAAAACAATGTATAGACTCACAATTAAGAATAGTTTTCAACGTGTGTTTATTGGTTTGCTAGAAAATAAAATATTAGTTGTGACAAAAAGGATAGAGTTCAAAGTGTATCGAAGTTTTTGAGCCTTGAGTAACGTCACATGATGGACAGGTCATGAGCTAACTACAAACCTTCTGAGCAGGTGAGTTTGTAGTTTTGGTGATATCCTAAGAACTTACAAATTATATTCGAATTCTGGTATTTTAGAAGAAATAATAAAATGATTAACATATAATTAAAATACATTATAACAATACTTCCAAAGTCCAGAAAATAATATTAGCAATGACACCTCACGTAAGGCAATGGGTAAATAATGGTGAGACGAGGGAGAAGTTAATTACAAAAAGCTACATTTTAGTAATAAGATATAGGGAATCAATGAGGTTAACATAGTGTCTCTATCTGAATTGTTTAATGTATAAATTTTCTTCATAAAGAAATTAAGTGCTATAGAAAACGTTGTAATATCTACTGAGAAATAATAAGATACAGAGATTCGGAGTATACTGTAAATAATATAAACTAATAAAGAAATTAATATCTTCTGATTCAAATTCCATCAAAATAAAATTGTACAAATATTTGAAGTGTGCTCGATGACTATTAGCCAATGTCTCGACAACTACATAGAATTAAATAGGCTGCTAAAAAATATACAAATTTATACACATATTTCCTAGTGAAATCAGCACTCTAAAATGGGGTAAAGAGCCATACGTCTAAAATGTAACATCGTGTCATTCTAATCAATGTTTCACTCAAACCCTTCGAATTGAATATAATTAATCGTATTTTGTGTATCCTGTGTTTCAACACATTTTTGAAATTCCTGTGAATGATATAATTAACGAAGCACAATAGTATACTAAAACGAATCCTAACAATATTTATTGTTTTATGAGACTCATTTTAAAGCATTTCAACAGCAGAACTGTTGACAGGAGACAGACTTTGACAGAGTTTAAGAAATATTAATACTTTTACAAGGAAAAAAATATTATGGGAAGTTATTATTTTCATTATAAGAGAAAAAATAAAGAAGTACTTAAAGCGTGATAGTTTTTTATCACACGTCAAGTTAAATTACTTGAAGATTCTAATCTATTGTTTTATTGAAATAAAACAATTCTTTATTTTTATATAATAAAAATTATTATATACTACTACTGCGATAAGCTTTTTATTCGGTGTTTGGTGTTTACTGATTAAAAAGTGAGTATAATGAAGAGAAATTTGTTATTCTGGGAGTAAAATGCACGTGCAATATACTAGTACATGTTCATTAAAAAGTTTGTCCGCCCTGATGACCACTTCTCGAAAGATCAACCTCCTTTTTTCTCACAATTTGGGGCTCATAAAATACCACGATTTTCCACATTAATATATTATCAAATATCTTTCATATTGCAGAACAATTTGTGGTGTATAATTATAGTAATTTTTATGTCCCAAAAACTATGTCGAGTTTCCATTGTATTTATTGATCTATCAATATGTGCACTGACACGGGAATAGTTTATAAACACCAGTTGAGACGATTTAAATATTTAGAATATTTGAATTTGTTGAATGGAATTTAGATTAAATTTCTTAATAATTGAAACTGAATGTCGCTCCATGAATAACTCACGTTCAATTAGCAGGTATACGTATTTTCAAACATTTCATATCTGCTATGATATTACGCATGAACGCTCCACGGAAGAGGTATGAATCCTGTTTACGAATATGCGAATGGAACCAGCAGTATTGAATACGACGTAGATAAATATAGTAAAACCCAGCGGAGGGGAACTCCACACTTCATGTATACTGCATGGCTTTCTCTTCGGTAATATGTTTTCCAACATAAGCAAACGCATTGCATAGCGACGGACACATACCAAAATATAACCACAATGTTAAATGAAACACCAATCTATTTAGTTATCCAGAGCAATATTGTTCGGATTCATTATTTCCCGTGTAATTAAAAAAAAAATTCAAGTTAGTGTTAAATTATGACAAAAAAAATGAGGAATAATTGTAATCTAAAAACATGAGGTGAAAAACCATTGCACATACTTTCTCATATACGTTTCTCCGTTTGCAGCATAGAGTGAGAAAAAGTTCTATAGTGAAAGGGTCAGTTCTGGCGTGGTCCTCTATATTTTGGTCGTCTTCTAGTGCTCTATTCGTGATTAAAGTCGCTAGATGAACTTATTACTGCATTTCATTTGAAATTTGAAAGTAAAATAGATATTCAGAATAATATTTCAAAACATATAGCGACATATCAGTCTTATAAATATCGTAAAAGTGTTGTGTAAATGTAATTTCGTTGTAGATAGAAATTGATGTATTTTCGTATCTGCAGTGCGTTTACTGTCCTCTGATGTATTTTATTATTATCATATCTTTCATTTTAGTTTACGAATAGCGTATTCTAGTCTGCTTGGTCCATTTCCACAGCTAAATATAATTCAAACAGTAAACTAATGTGCAAGTGTAGCACACAGAAATTATTTTACTGCGTCTGTAGCAAACTTTCAAGCGAAATACCAATAAAGCGGATGTAATGCATACTATTTGTACAGAAAATTTAAGTAAAATCGATGAAGTTGGTTTTTGAGAAACATTCTAAAGAGTACTTTGACCTTCATGTGAAGTACCCTTTGTTTTAAAGTAAAAAGAATTAGAGCACGTGCATCGACAACAAGTAAATTCTACGGTAAATATGAAATGCGAATTAAATTGATTCATACATTTACTCAGAATCGGTGCGCACAGACGGACAGACGGACGGACGTTATGCCAAAAACCACTTCTTCAGAATCCGGGATAGCCAAAACGGACATTTCCGTCGAAATCTCGCTTTCGAATTTTTTCACGATTACAAAACTTTATATGTACTACATATATGAGAAAGTAATAAAATGATTTTCTATGTTCTAGTAAATTACGTTGTAATAAATAGTCTAAAGTCAATATCTGAGACTAATCATGTAATCTGTCGGAATTTGAATCTAATTTGACGGTGGAGGAACATATTTTTACGGAAATAATTTATGTGAAGTCCTCTTACGAAGCCACCCATCCCCTCCATCAAACAGACCGTGGATACTTGAAGATATAGTACTACCGCTCCAAGTCAGTGAATTCACTGAGAAAGACATGTTATTTATTTGTATGCTAATTGTTGTACAAAACAATGAAAATAATTATAATGAAGAGACAACATGATTTAATTTGTATCTGTCAGTTAAAACTACAATATTTAGAAACTCCCCTGAATCGTTTGTTACACACAAGGTTTCGAGGTCGAGCGCAACGGATTTGCGATTCATGTAGCAAATTGCGGAAAACGTTTAATATCTTTTTCCAATGTTCGGTGATTTATACATATCAGTTACATAAAAAGTACTCCCGAAAATTTCCTACAAAGTGAACAAAACTTCTGACACATCCGTGATTTAAACAGTCGTTTATTTTGGAAAATAAGTATTTTTCTAAAATATTCCACAATCAAAACATTACAATTATCACATTTATATGCTCGGTGAGTAATACTATTCATTTCAAATTCAGATAAGTAGATTTAATTCTATTTATTCATGATAATTTCAGACATTTTAGTGATTAAATTCTACTAATGCTAGTACTACTTCTAGCACAACCATTCGCGGGCGCGCAAATCGTTCGCTGGAGACCACGCTCGAAGAACCTGGAGATGCATGCAGCTTCTGGACGAAACGTTATAGTATATAACAGGAGAAATGCTTTCATCTAGAACTTCTCTATCGACTTCTGTTGCTTCTTCGTAAAATTACGAGCGAATCTTTCAAGAATGGGGGGTCAATGCTGACGAAGTATAAAAAGAGCCAAATGTAGCTTACACGATCTCAGATACCCCACTTGTCCACCACAGTGATAATTATTTTTCTTCGAATATTTAGTGCATTTAGAATATGACATGTAAGGCAATGAACTTAATTCATTAGCAACCTTTTTTATAGAAAATTTCTTATTTTTTCACAATTTTTTTACATTAAAATTCTTGGTCAAGGATCTTTGTCAGACACGAAAAGTAATAAGCAATGTACTTACGTCAGACATCTTTCGCAGATACAGAGTTTTTTAGAGTATTATTGTCTCAAACATAGAGATAATTGTCCTCAACTAATTCAAAAAAACGAGAAATTTACATTAATAACTAATTAAATAAATTATTAAAGACTCACGACCTTTTAAGGACGAGTAATATATTATATATTTTTTTGTGAAAGGAGCTCAGTATGTTTCGACTTGGTTCTAAGCCATCATCAGATGATCAAATACTCGTCCATAAAAGATAAATATTTATTTAATTGGATTATATAATAGACGTTAATTGTATTAGAATTCTTACATTAATAGCTACCAGAAGGAAGTACACACGTTAAACGCTGAATTAAGGCTTTAGATTCGTTAGGATGTATTTATTAGTACTTTCAGTTCACTCATCCCTTCGCAAGAGCGTTGTGCGATTCCAAGCAATTATGCTTCCCGGGAACGTGAACTCTGATTTTAAAACCGAACAATTCTACTCCGTAATCTACCGAAAGAAAACAGACCTGGCAAATGAACCATCTCTCTGCCAATGTCTGCTCATGTCCTTTTTCCCCAGAGAAGCTCTCCGGGAACAAGCCCTCGAAGTCGGTGTACCTTCCCAAGGGTCGAGCGATGGGAGCGACGTTTCAAGAAGCCATTACCGTCTCTATCCAAGGGGTCCTCTCCAAGGCGAGATCCACTGGCGGTGGCCAATCTTTGCTCCCTCGCTCCATCCCTTCAGTTTCTTCATCCTCACCACCTCGCCACGCTGCGTTACGCCCGTCACCCCGCATCGGCCACCAGAACGGGTCAGATGCCATTACAAGTCGATCTCTAGTGGCTTACTGGCTCGTTGCGGGGTATCAGAGACGAGTCTTCGATGGACTTCGGGAGGGATGAAGTTTCTTGGTGGCCCTCTTACTCTGAAATCCAAGGTGGGTGTCCGGACAGTCGGTCACGATTTAGTTTGGTTTGATTATGAACGTGGTGGGTGGGAGGATTACAAATTTGATTCATTTTTATATTGTTTTTCACCTTTGAGGTGGGTAGATCGATTGAGCATCAGTTTGTAAAAAAATCAACAACAAAATATTGATATACGAGTATTATAATTATTTCTGTACTGTTTTCATTATGAAAATGTTCAACATTTGTATGATGAAATATTAGTTTCTTTTGGCAACAGAAGGATTTAGTTGCAACAAACTACGAAACCATGGTGACTCAGAAGTATAAAGACCGCTAGACTGGATGGACAGATTACTTTCAAATTTGGAGAGAGATTTACTCGATGAATTTTACTCGAGCCTCAAGTCCAGACAGGCCTACACAGCATACTGTTAAATATGGGGTTTATCAGAGTGATCAGAGGTATGCGAGCATAACCCACACGATACCCATTTTGTGCCGGACGAAGGAAATCCGAAGATCTATTTGTACGGAGTACCGCAGGGGTCTATTTGTACGGAGTACCAACATGATACCAAAGGTACTAGAAATATAGTTTCTATAGGTATATTTCATATTATTTGGAATTAATTAATCATTCTATATTGGTGAGCAGAGTAATCATCTCCGTACAAAAGGACAGCGATTACTCGAAAAGGTTTGTTATTTGGTATCATTTTTCTCAGAATTATGTACAGAATATAAATTTAAACTAATTTTTGGTCTTTTACATGCACGGTAAAAAGTAAATTGCTATAAGAAATATCCAGTAGATGAATTATTCTACTCGCCGAGGTTAAGGATGTTAGTTTGAGGGAAAGGTGACGTGTCTGAGAGTATCTCTTGATAAAAACGTCTCGGCTCGAAGTACTGATGGTGCGATGGAGGAAGCCAGCCGCTTTCCGCTATTTTACAACATACAATTCCTTTGTAAATAAACAACGTGGATTTTATTGATTTCTCATAGAAGCGAACTAAAAGAGAAAGTAAATGACTGACATAGACCGATAAGGATAAGAGCTTTTGAAAAATTGTGTACCAAGAAATAAAAATACAATGTTACGTGAATTATATCCCATGTTTGCATGCCGAGGGTTATGGTTGAAGAAACTGCTTTAAGCAGGCAGTGCACGGAGCGTTCAGGTCAGGCGGTGAGGCGCGTGGTGCGTAGTAGTATCGATTCTCGCAGTGCTACCTCCTCCCCACCCTTTCCTGCTCAACCTTCTACGCACCCTCCGCAGTCCCAAGCTACAATTCCCTTCGTTCTTCATTGCCGTCACCTAACTCAAATTCTGCGTTTCTGCTTCTCTCACGCATTATTATCCGCTAAATCCATGAGTGTTGCCAACCCTTATTTACTTGTAGTATTTGAAAATGGGAAATGTAGCGTGTTACTGAAGCATACCTACATGGAGCGATAGGAGGTAGGAGTTGGGTGGTAGGCTATTGTTAGTAGGTGGACCGTTTAGCTGGGATTACCAACAACATGACCCACGTGGAGGTGTTAGTATGAGTAGTTAGTAATAGTAAGAGATATTAATATTAGGCATAGTATGAAGTGGTTAGAGAAAGGAGGGTTCGCTTTTCAGTAGTCACAGTTATATGATCTCGGACATAAATAAGAAACGCTACAATATTTTCTGGCCCCTCTGGGCATTGACCTGGAATTGCCAATCGGGATACTGAAACATACGTCGTGTTATGTTGATCTTACAGTACAACCGGCAACGTAAGAGGGTCGTCAAGAAAGTAAAGAACGATTGGGCATTAGTATAAAACAACGAAATATATCATTAAAAAACTTTATTCAGTTTTTGAGGACCTCAACATATTTTTAATGCAGTCGTCACAAGATCGACATTTATTGTAACGAGGAATACGTTTCCCAATACTCCTGTGTTATTCTTCTGCTTGACTTATATGACTTGAGCTAACGCGTTATTGCATATTTGAGAACCTCGTCATTTGCAAACTGTTTCCCACCCAAAAAATTCCTCTACCTTTCTCGAGGTGGTAAATCGAGTGCCAGAACAGGGAAGTAACGCGGATGTTCAAACATTTCTCACTGCGCTTCTGCAGATGCGTGTGGCCAAGCCTTGTCATGGATCAAGAACCTTTTCAGACAACATTCCTCGTCTCTGTTTTTGAATGGCAGTCTAAGTTGTTATCACCGAGTAACACATTTACTACCACTTCACACAGAAAGGAAATAAAAAGTATTCACGAAGACCCTTAAATTTCATTGATTCCCATCATCCCCTAATTTTAAACTAACGCAATACTCCATATTATCATCCTTTTCGACAATTCGATATATTCAACCATGTGCAATCATTTGCTTCAAGTTACTTTTGTATTTTCTTCGTATAATGATTATATTAACTTTTTCCATGAGTGTCTTTCCTATATTACATGTGTCACGTCACGTTACATATTTGTTGTGCCAGTGCTTATTCACGTTTCATTCATGCTTTTTTTTCTGTATTTTTTTTAATCATTACCACCAACCTGCTCTTTTTTGAATGAAGGATTATTAGGTTGTTGTACAATGGTACTTTCTCTGTAAAAACAGGTTGTTGGGGCGGACTTATATGCCCACTCGGAAGTAAAATTGACTCCAAACAGAGAAATTTCCATGTCAGGTTGTATGTTTGTATTGTAAATGATTTCTGCACTTCTAGCGGCACATCGTTAATTGCAATTTTGCGAGAATCGCTTTTAATGTTTTTCAAACGATACAAGTTGCTGAAACTATATTATTATTATTATTTAAATGTAATCATTACTGATTTTCTCTGCACATGTCTTTTGAATGTTGACCTGGTTGGGGATGGCTACAACAATAATGAAGGTTATTTTAATTCTTTGTTTATGAGAATTAAGACATTAAGTGTTCTGTTGCATAGGCAGTTAGTATAGTTCTGTCGTAGTAAAGTTTGCAGTTGTCATACTCAAACACCTGTTCGGGGGAATAGTGAAAATATGGTTGAATATCCGTTTTCAAGACATTACTTTGCGAAGCGAGTTATAGATGAAGAATTGAAGCTTCTTGGTTACGCCAGCGTAAATAATCATGTCGAGCAGGAATTGTGAATCGTATATAATATTGTTTCAATGTTGGCATTACACCTTCTACACCTGTCACCAACTGTGGTACGATCTTCAACTATGTTCTTTAAGTACTATTCCTACCTCGCTTCTACGACGTCCTTCGTCTATAGCTTCTCTCAGACCCACTTCTCCTTCTCAGTTAAGCTTGCGTGTCTTTTGGGCTTGATATTTTGCATAGGGAGAACGCGAGAATGCGTGAACACAACACGCGTGCTACTAATGTAGCCCTGACTCGATATTCATTGGGGTATATGATCCATAAACTCATGTTGGTATCGTATAACGTTTATCATCACACAAAAGATGAAGTGGATGCATGAAAAGTATTCTTTCACAACGAGAAAAGTATTTCAATTTTGTTGTCAATGGTTTACTCCTATTTACATAATTGCGAGACAAATCAGATGAATCTGAACAATTGCAGTATGTGGATGTCATCCTGATACAAATACCTTTGCACCAATTATTATAGGGCTCTAATGTCCTAGTTGTTGGCAAGACCTAAAACCCCAATAAGAACGATAACAAAAATCATAAATCGTGAGGCATGACTTAAATTGAAGAACCCTTGATAATTGAAGGAGGAAAAGATTTTATATTTCGGTAACATATAAATGAATTTAGTACATAATCATTTTGCACATTTCAGAAAAATAATTGTATTTTTGTATCATTTGAAAAAAATTTGACCGGATACGTTGCACACGTTTTGAAACTGTCCGATACGTTATTTTATCACAAAATATATTATTTCAGTTACGCAGCAATTGATTCTATGATTCTATATGTAATTCGAAAAGTTGAAAGTTATCGCATGTACACAATTCTTGATGATAGATCTAATATCTGCAAATCAAACTATTCAGATTTAAGGTTTTAAAATCCCATTAAAATGATTATTTATTTCTTTTCATCTGGACTAAAAAGAAACAGAAACCAAGAATGCTCTCTCCTTTACGACTTTTTTGCTCTTGAAAAAAAAGAAAAGAAAAAGAAAGAAAGCACTCTGATGTTTTCGCTTTATATTGACAGATAAATTAGATTTACTACTGTAGAATACATAACATATAACATGGTGGGATTTTTACCGTAACATAAACATTTCGGTGACTTTTTCTATCGCTATGGATTTTTTTTCTTGAATCATTCTCATGTAACTTAAAGGGTTTGAGCAGGATGATCAATGAACACTGTTAAATTGCAGATTCTCCATTCTCTTCCATACATATTTGAGTAATCATTCCACATTTACCAACTCCTTCTTTACTATCAAAAAATAACATTCTCTCTGACGATCAACACGGTTTTAGGAAATCCTTTTCCACTACCAGTGCCATATTTTCTTTCTTAAAACATGTTACCACATCTCTTGACAGTGGAGAAAATCCTCAGGGTGTTTTTCTTTACTTATCAAGCGTTCGATGTCATCGATCACGAAATTCTCCTTTCCAAATTGCATTTTTAGGCATTCGTGGACTTCCACATCAATGACTAACTTCTTATTTAAAAGATAGATATCAACAGGTTAAAATATCCTATACTAAAAACCAACCAAGGATCAATTCTCGGCCCTATACTCTTTTTATTGTACATGAACGACATGTTATCCTCCACATCACATTTCAATATTTTTTATTTTGCTGATTACACTAATTTACTATGTAAACACGCCAACGCTCAAAACGTTTTGTCTGACCTTTCGATTTGCTTCCATACAAATCGTCTCATTGTAAACACTGTCAAAACTGTCTATGTCATTTCACAATAGTATCAAAAAATCTTTACCACATGTTTCTCTTTCTTTAAACGGAACACAATTAAAAACTATTACGAATACAAAATTCTTAGGTCTCCATATTCAAAATAACCTCAAATGGAATTGTCACGTTGACAATCTTAATTCCCAATTAAGCAAATTGTGTTACGCATTCCGAAACTTAGTTAACGCAGTTAGTCCACGTATTTCCCGTTGCGTATATTTTGCAAACGTTTACTCCCATTTACGTTACGGCATTACCTTCTGGGGTAATTCCGGTCAGAGTATTCAAACTTTCAGAATTCAGAAGAGGATAGTTCGGATAATTTGTAAATCTCACCCCCGAAACTCTTGTAAACCTTTATTCAAGGAATTAAATAACTTAACACTTCTCTGCATTTATATTTATGAAACGGTCGTGTTTGTTAAGACCGAATTACTGAAGCACCACCCTTGCTTTATACGAAACAGTCTCGTTCACGAACACAATACTCGCAATAGTAGTAATATTCATCGCCCTAGAGTGTCAACCACTCTTTGCCAAAAAGGACCATACCATTCTATTTAATTCCCTGCTCAAGAATATAAAACATATAATGAAATTGAATCTCTTCAAATCCACGGTTAAAAACTACATCCTGCACCAGTGCTTCTACACTGTAGAAGAATTTATTGATTTTTGTAAAAGTTAAATCCTACTTGTACTTTATCACCCCATTGCTGTAGTACTTTTTAAATAATTTATATCAATTATAAAAAACTATATTCTTACATCATTGTTGTGTCTTATGATTCATATTAATTAAGTTTTATGTGTACTCAACTTTGGCACGGTTGTGTACATTAAATCTGTAGCCCCATCCTGGCCCGGGTTTTGCTCCGGTTTTCCTTCGGGTAGAGGCGGATTTCTTATACAGGTTCTCTAGGCTTTTTCTAGGGGCATGTTTATTGTAATAATAAATCTTTTCATCTTATGTAGGAATTTTTTGAAATTTTTGAATCCACGTCTGCCTTAGGAGCCTTGATCGTAATTGGTGGGATGGTCCCTTGTTTAGTTCCGGAGAGTAAAATTATTTTTTTGTCCTCCACGTGGGCATTCGCAGTTTGTACTGCTTTCTTGACAATAAATTTATTATTATTACTATTATTGCGTGAACATTATAAAACACACTCTATACGGTATTCATTAGGATGTGTCATGATTAAAACTACTATTCACTAATCATCTCATAATAATGAACTTTCAACTAATTAATTTCATAGTTGCAAGAGACTGGAAACTATCATACTTGATAGCAATTGTATTTCTTGTTTTTTGGAAATTGTATCTAAATAAATATACGATTGACCTTATTGACGGACACACAATATTAGAAATTTTAATTCATGAATCTATTGTCTTATATCGCATCGGTATCTAATACAGGGATTACCTTCGTTGTCATCATTGTTGGACAACTTTTATGGGAATAAATAATATTTTCGCGCAGTATAATTTAATATTTTATGGACTTCCCATATTCATATTTTAGAAGAACCGTCTATTTAGTAGTATTAATATAGAAATTACATATATTAATTATTCTAATGTAGTATTAATATAGGGAGAGGTGTAAGTGAGTGGAAGGGGTTCAGTGGGTAGAGCTTCTGAGGAGAAGGGCAAGGTTTAAATTCCAGTAAAAAACATTCGACCCCCATTAGACCTACTTATGCGTACTTCGATCTCCAGACTAACTCCCAGAACTACTTTGACTACTGTAAAATTAGTACTAGGTCGATCGCGGGGATGAAAATTATACGAGCATTATGCTGGCGACAAATTTTTTGTGCTGAAACCACGCAATCGTAGAGATGGTTTGACCGCTTCGATGGAGTTAGAAAATCAGTTATTCATCAAACTGTTTCCTGTGTCTCTCCCAATTACGTCCTTTTCAGTGTCCACCATATTTACAAAGGTAAACTGAAAACAACTTCAAACATATACAAGCAATCCCAATTAACCTTTACTGTTTTTCTTGTCCTAGCATTGAAAGATAGTTTGTCAGAAGGCAGCTATCTCACGTGGTTGGTGAATGTTTTCATCTTTCTGAAGAAACGATCTCGTCAAACGAACACATCTCGTTGGGAAGGCAACATTTCTTATTCAAATTCCTTCTCCTTCTTGTAAACAAGCAGAAAACGATGATAAAACGAAAGACGTGGTGTACAGCGTTTCAAAGAAGTTATTCTAGCGCGTGTATAAAGGAAGAGAATATGACCTCATTTCCCTGTTCCATAAAGGTTATATTCCATCGTAGGAAGAAAAATTCATAAAAATGATGTTTCTCTCGTAAATACCTTATAGGTTAACAAGATATGCGTTAAGACGTATTACTTTGACGGAGGAGAATTG
Source organism: Laupala kohalensis (assembly GCA_002313205.1). Taxonomy (NCBI): domain Eukaryota; kingdom Metazoa; phylum Arthropoda; class Insecta; order Orthoptera; family Trigonidiidae; genus Laupala; species Laupala kohalensis. Next base: position 437,921 of record NNCF01126132.1, read on the forward strand.
AATTATATTCCACTAGTATATATTCCACAAACTGGTTTACGCTATGTATAGAATTAACTGAAACCCTGATAAATATATTTTCTTCAAAGCTCTTCGATACAAAATTGAGATAATATTTTTTATAAAATTAAGAACAAGAATACGTATTTTATTTCGTAGCAAAATTAAGACTATTGGGTCTCACCACAAAAGTAAAAAAAACACACACAAATGAAACAATCAGTGAAAGTGGAAGGAAGTAGACCTAACGTCTGATAATATAAGACTAGTGACCATTCCAACTTTGTTTCATAACGGTAGAAACTTAATTTGATATCGAAAGAAACAGAATTCGCCCTGGAGAAAGAATTTCCATGGAAGATGTGACAAACGACTTGTTTTCATAAGAATCTGAATATGGCAGTACTAAATATTACTTTAAGAACATTAAATTATCATTCCTTGTAAATAGGAAATTTGATGTATGAAGACTGGCTAACATTTTGTACAACTATAGTCAAATCTTAATCATGAGAATTTTTACACCTCGTTGCCCCCCAGACAAAAACAAAATAACTTGATTAATATTTTTAAAAAATCGCAATATTAAAAACTACAATCATAGAACCTTAAATTATAGAGAATTCGAGTAATTGCAAAATAAATTACAACTACATATAAATGTGATAATTTTAGGATCAAATGACAAAATAAAGAGTAGAACAAATAACGAAAGACGTACGACCTCATGATGGACTAATATTTTGTGATATTAAGTAAAGAACGTTTCGACTTTATATTGTAGTCATCGGCAGTCATTGTGTTACAAATACACAAACACATTAATATTGTGTGGTAAACTCTAGATAGCTTTTCTGTGTCAGTGCGGAAATTCAAACTCCTTTGTGTATTTTTATACATTTTTATTATTTTTTACGAACTGACTGAAAAAAAAACTGTCTGGCATTTGCAATACAACATTATGACATGTTTGTGTAGTTTCTGCTTTTTTGTAAACATATTTTATGTTTTTTCATATAAGTTTAATATCTCGTTCGACTGTTCTGTTCTCACGTTTCTTGTTATAATTTGTTTCACCTGACGACGACTTCAACATAAAGTCGAAACGTTGTGTACTTAATATCACAAAATACATAGTATTAGTCCATCATAAGGTCTTTATTTATTTTGATCATGTAATGGACGATACAGAACAGAACAACAAATCGGTCATCAACTAAAGAATTTCTTGAGATGAAACATATTGTACGAGCGGAACTCGCCGCAGCCCGAATGAGAGTCATAAAGTACGGACGGCGAAGTATAGAAAGGTCCTTCGCCTCTAACTGAGCGAGGAATCACGTCTCAGAAGCCACGGGAGCATCAGAGTTTGAGGACGCGCACGTCGACCTTCCACGACGTCGCACGACCAGAGTCCCGAGTTGGGCGAGGACACCGCTGGACTTCGAGGCTATTGAGGGAAGGAGGGTCACAGGAGGTAACGGACTAATGAATGATATAAGTAGGGATGAGCAAATAACCGACCGAAACCGTATGGTCGGGTCGGATTGTGAAGTCAGATTTGTTGTTGTTGTATTTGTAAATGGGAAATGTAGCGTGCTATTGAAGCTTATGTACATGGAGCAATAGGAGGTAGGAGTTGGGTGGTAGGCTATCGTTAGTAGATGGGTCGCTTAGCTGGGTTTATACCAACAACTTCGTCCACGTAGAGGGGTTAGTAGAAGTAGTTAGTAATAGTAAGATTATTGATATTAAGAGGAGGGTTTGCTTTTCAGTTGTCACAGCTGTATGAACCGGTACTATATAAACTGGGAAAAACTATAAATTCTTTCTGGCCCCACCGGATATTGAACCCCGGATGACTTGGTGATGAGCGAAAACGCTACCACCTGAGCCACGGAGGGAATGAAGTCAGTTAAATCGCATGTAAACGATTTATTGAAACAACGTAGTAGAAGATGTTAACTGAAACGACGTTTCAATAAACTGATCGGCAAACCGATCAATTTCGGGATAAACCTATATAACAATCCGAACTGACCCTACCCGATGGAACCCGAAAAATGTGCATAGTGTTTTTGCCCCACTTATAGATATAAAGGTTGTGTAAAACAGCGGTCATAAATCGTAAACGGTTTATTGAAACGACGCGTCTGAAGAAGATGTTCACTGAAACGACGTCGTTCAGTAATCGACCAACCAATCGATTTTCGAATTAACCGATTTATCAATCCAAACGACCCGACCAAACCCGAAAATTTGCGGTAGGTTATTTGTCCGCCCAGTACATGTAAGAGTAGTCTAAAGCAGTGGTCATCAACCGGAAAAGATTCAGAACATAAATTGATGTTTTATATCTTCTGTTGAAGAAATATTTTTGCTATGGCAGAACTATTAACAGTTATATTTTATCGAATCGAATTAGAAAAACAGGAAACAAACAGTAAAAATGAAAATAAAATAGTTCTTCGATGTAATTGACGTCCAAACAGGTGTTTAATAAGTTCCACACCTCGGTCAAGACTAAGATTTGGTTGCGTTAATTTTATATATATGGTTGATTAATAAGAGTTTACATTTTTTTATGATTAATAAGCTTCTTTGTACTGTCATGTAAGTATTTCTTTTTTCAAATTTATTTTTGTGTGTCATTATTTTACAAAAGTACTCATCTTTAGAAAATCTTTTCGTGGTCCGTGGTATTTATAACAATGAATTTTGTGGTCCGTGAAGACCAAATGTTTGGAATATCAAATGAAAAGGTGAAAAGAAATACAATCCTGTTCAACGTATTCAAGTACGTTTTTATGTAATGATTTTAGGTCTTTGTACCGACGTGTAGTTATGGGGTTTTGTAATTACTCCCTCACAAGAAAAAAGACCCCGATGCCGATTTCTTATTTCATCAGATTGGTGTCTTAATTGCATCCTGCAATTAATCACTTAAATAATTTAAATTTAAATATATAAATAAATTTATTGTCAAAAAACAGTACAAACTGCGTATGACCACGTGGAGGGAAAAAAACTAATTTACTCTCCGGAAGCAAGCAAGGGACCATCCCATCAATTCCGATCAAGGGCCCTAAGGCAGAGGCGGATTCAAAAAATTCAGCAAAAATTCCTAGATAAGATAAAAAGTTAGCTGCGAGTTATAATACTAATAGAATGTCAATATGTTTGTAATTTTAAGCAAAAAATTACATGTAAGTTATTATCGAACTATAGATTATTCTGAGTATAGTGCTTAAAAATTGAAATAACACTAAATTCACGATTTATTGTTACAATAGACCCGCCCCTAGACAAAGCCTAGAGAACCTGTATGATAAATCCGCCTCTACCCGAAGGAAAACCGGAGAAAAACCCGGGCCAGGATGGGGCTACAGAATTTATGTACACAAACGTGCCAATGTTGAGTACACATAAAACTAAATTAATATGAGCCATAAGACAACACAATCATGCAAGAAAATAGTTTTTGAAATTGTTATAAGTTGTTTAAAAAGTACTACAGCAATGGCGTGATAAAGCACAAGACGAATTTAACTTTTGTTAAAATCAATAAATTCTTTTACAGTGTAGAAGCACTGGTGCAGGAGGTAGTTTTTAACCGCGGATTTGAAGATATTCAATTTCATAATATCTTTTATATTCTTGGGCAGGGAATTATATAGAACGATTCCCGAATGGTATGGTCCCTTTTGGCAAAGAGTGGTTGACACTCTAGGGCGATGAATATTACTACTATTGCGTGTATAGTGTTCGTGAACGAGACTGTTTCGTATAAAGCAAGGGTGGTGCTTCAGTAATTCGGTCTTAACAAACACGACCGTTTCATAAATATAAATGCAGGGAAGTGTTAAGATATTTAATTCCTTGAATAAAGGTTTACAAGAGTTTCGGGGGTGAGATTTACAAATTATCCGAACTATCCTCTTCTGAATTCTGAAAGTTTGAATACTCTGACCGGAATTACCCCAGAAGGTAATGCCGTAACGTAAATGGGAGTAAACGTTTGCAAAATATACGCAACGGGAAATACGTGGACTAACTGCGTTAACTAAGATTCGGAATGCGTAACACAATTTGCTTAATTGGGAATTAAGATTGTCAATGTGACAATTCCATTTGAGGTTGTCTTGAATATGGAGACCTAAGAATTTTGTATTTGTAACAGTTTTTAATTGTGTTCCGTTTAAAGAAAGAGAAACCTGGGGTAAAGATTTTGTGATACTATTGTGAAATGACATAGACACTGTTTTGTCAGTGTTTACAATGAGACGATTTGCATGGAACCAAGTCGAAAGGTTAGACAAAACTTTTTGAGCATTGGCGTGTTTACATAGTAAATTAGTGTCATCAGCAAAAAGAACCATTTTGCAATCTGATGTGGATGATGACATGTCGTTCACATACAATAAAAAGAGTATAGGGCCGAGAATTGATCCTTGGGATCCACTTACTTTTCCAACTTCTCCATACTTAAGACTGGACTTACTTTCACTCAAAATTCTTACATTTTTTTTCGATCAGAAACGAAGTTGGTTCATAGATTGGTTTGAATATTCATGAATATATCAATGAGAAAAGATGTCTGGCGAGATCATTCATCAACAGAATAGAGAAAAAAATATTGACATGATGCGTAGAGAGATGTAATTTTCAGAAACAAAAAGATAAAATTTTCACGATTTAAAGGGAAGAGAAAAGAAAGGGGAAGAATAGACCAAACTAAATATCGACATAAAGACAATCGTTGACGTTTCTGTAATAAATATTTTAACATAAAAACTACAAAATAAACAAAAAATACCAAAAAACAAAAAACAAACAATTTTTAACCTGATTGAAAGAACAAGAAAATAAATTTACGTAGGGTATGATAAGTGTAATTTACAGCTTTTAATAGTACTTCCACGAGAGAGAATATTTACATATGATTCATAAGTAAGTTCATCAATATTACACTATGTAAAGGGAAGTATTATGCCTCCAACTTTGTTGGAAACGAGGGTCACAAATACATTAATCAATTAATGAGAGTATACAAAAGTACTGAAAGCAACAAATGAACCGTTCGAACTCCGATTAAGAAAGACAAAGAAAAAAGTATTAAAAATGAAAGAAGAGAAGGAAATGAAATAAGAGGGAGAAGAGAAAGAAAAGAGGGAAAACAAGGAAAATGGAAAAAAGGAAAGCAAGAGGGAAAGAGATAAAAGAAGTAATGATAGAAACTATTGCTGACGAAGCAAAAACAATTATAGAATTTGATAATCAAGAACGAAGAAATTGAATGCTTCAAAAGCAAGCGAAGAAATAACAGACAAAGAATGGCAAACATAGGAGAACTTTATTAAGATAGGCAGAAAAAAATGAGTACGAATACAGGAAAACTCAAGTGCTAACGATGAACTAGGTGGATCACACTGAACGAAAGGGTGGTTCCAATGATCGAAACGTCTGACGGGCAGACTCAAGTCACGAGTCCACCGGTAGCGAATCGAATGGAATGAACCGGTCGTCGTAAAATTCGGTCTCGAAACCCTTCAATCAGGAGAAAGTGCTAGCAGTAGAAGAACTGTGGAGTTGGAGGCAGTATTGGCTGGAGGCAAAGGTCAGCGCTGATGGAGAATGATCACATGGACAGATGACCAAGACAATTCTATCTCATTGAGATTTGCTCTTGTCATAATTTTAGACAAACAACGTAATTTCACGATAGACTCGCTGGAGAGTCAAATTATCAGTGTCTCATGGACATTAATAAGTAAATGTTCCCTGGATTTTTCGTTCCTCGCTGGACGGAGTAGAATTTTTCGTTCCTCGCACAAATGATTTTAAACATTAGTGCTTTAAAAGGTGAGCTGACGATTTCCTAATATTTCATTTTTCACGTTTTCTTATTAAAGTTAACAGCATTTCAAAATTACTTCAAGGAAAGACGCTTCTAAACTAATTTATTTTAAATCGACGTAAACAAATTCCTAGGGATTTGTACTTGAATTACGCAATGATCCATTTTATAATATCATGTACTATTCACAACCGTTCTAATATCTTGTGTAAATTGTTAATGCTAAATATGAAACTGAATGAAACTTGCATTCAATGAGAAGATATGGGGATGTAGTATCTCCCATATTACTCAGGTAAATAAAATAGACTGACCACATAAAAGCAAACATACATGTTTTTATACAGAATATAGGTTAGATTGAATTTTTCCTCGAGTACACGTTAACACGCTAATGTCCCAGAAAATATACGTTCTTTTACTGCGTAATTGGACGGTGGAAATTACATAAATAAAATATTGTACTTAAAAGCATTAAAATGTGTGATGTTAATTTCCTATTTTTTGATCTTTCACATTTTTCTTTCCGAGATAACAGCATTTAAAAATTACTTCGAGAGGGGAAGCTACTTGAATCATTTATACGGAAAGTATGTTTTTTCTTTTTTACTTTTTTTCTACATTTGGCTTGAAAACTGAAACCATTAGTCATTAACATTTTTAAGCCAATTCACTTTATAGGATAATATTTTTTCAACAATAAACAAGTTTCAAATATTTACAGATATACAATTTTGCAGATTATATAAGAATAAATTGTTGGTGAATTGAAGGCTGTTACTAAGGTCCTGCCATACATTTGATTTCAGTCCCTGCAAGTCTCTTAAGATGGAAAGGTCAGTACAGTCTTCTATCAATGTTTTACAGATGCAGAGATCTGATTCAAATTTGTATAAATGCTGTTGCGCTCAAAGAAAAAAATATAAAGATTAGCAATTTGTGTGACCAATCCGAAACCTTGTGATTGTGACGATGTTGCCTCGTCGTCGATATCGCGCGGTAATTGCCATTTTCCCACTGATTATTCAACATCGCCCAACTTGATGTTTTGCCAATTCTAGGGTTCTTTCCAGATGTCTAACATTTTGTGGGTTACCACTGTAAAAATAATGTTTCTTGAGTCCAAATAAATGACAACTCTGACGTGTTCAAATGAAACTTGCCTAGAACTAGCAGATGGGAGAAACTAGTTCGTGCCATATTATTCAAATAAATAAAATAGTCTTACTAAATCAAAGTAAACGTTCATATTATCTAGCAGAATGCTCGTTCCGTAAAATTTTCCGTGTGATTTTATCGTATGGGTTAACATATTTATTATTAAATAAATCTGTAGATGAAAATAAAATAAGTTTCAGGATGAACTTGAAAAAGTGAAATTTAATTTGATATACAAACAGCAGTGTCATAAAACTTGAAATAAATTTGAGAAACATCACGGTAAAGCTTTGTTAATAAACAAGCTTGTACTTGCATCGTCCTTATAATAACAACCAAAATTACTGGCATTTTGTGTTCAAATTAAGCAAATAATTATACATGAATTATTCATTTATTAAAGAGAAAGGTTTTTGTATTACACTAAAAAAATAACGGTAGCGTTCACACTATTCTCAATAAAATCGTTCAATAATTCTCATCGTAACACTTTCATATCTAATGTATATTCATTCGTTTTCGATATTTATCATTACTTGAATTGCATATTATTATCCAAACCCAAATATATTATGGTATTAATACAAATTTTCTTATGTATGCCAATATCAAATTCAGATATCCTTAAAATATAGTTTAAACTCTTTGATAAAAATACCTGTTTAGATTGAGTATTTTAACAATATTCTGTTAATATTATTCTTCATAGAATTATGTTTCAACACATTACCATCTAGACGTAATCTATAATTATACAGTAAAATTAGTTTTGTATTGTTTGTAATAAAGTAAAATAATTTTGAAGTGATTAAATGGCATTCCACAATATTAATATTGTAATTGATTAGAAGCCGGTTATTACTGGCCCTTTGAGCTATCTATTTAAGCATCATAGACCTCATAACGATGCCACAAATTTAATCATCATTTCATTTCATGCTCATAGGGACAAAGTAATGAAAGAGATGATAAAGTGTGAGAATCCAGAAAACTTGTGTATATTCTAATTGTGTGAGAATCCAGAAAATTTGTGTATATTCGAATTGTGTGAGAATCCAGAAAATTTGTGTATATTCGAATTGTGTGAGAATCCAGAAAATTTGTGTCAATTCGAATTGTCATCCATTTGCAGGGATCATTACCGTTCGCATGTATCCTTGTTATTAACATTAACCTCAAATAAGTAGTTTCGCTAGCAACATGGTACGTACCTGGAACAGGAATTATGGCCGGTATATAGAAAAACCCAAATTCAAGGTGTATGAAAGAAACTTGTTTTTTATGAACGGATCTAAATAAGTAATCTATTATCTAAAACTTAACGGATCGTATTTACAAATTTTATACAAAAAATTGTGTAAAATTGATTAAGTAACTTTGCTTTATACACGCGTATATATTCTCTCTGTACCTACTCATGGAAAAGAAATATAACAATGGGCAAGTGAAATTGTAACAAGTCGGGATTTGATTGCAAAACCTCCAGCATATTTTGTTTTTAATTGGAACTTTAGGGCTCGTCAACGTCAAGGTCATTAGAGTCCTTTCCCGCATATCGTGGCGGCGTGATGTAACGGGTGATGTAGCCGACAAAATGCCTCCATTTAATTTGTAACTACATTCGTGGGATTCATTTCTATCCCATCTGTCACTTTTTGGTTTATAATCTCGTAAAAATACAATGAAAGTTATTGCCAACACCGGAAAAGTATCTGTTTTGCCAAGCGGCTTTGACAATTTATATTGACATTTTAAGTGACCTTCTCTGTCCTGGAGAGGTTGTGTGGAATGTGAGGGTCTCGTCGCCTCCATGGCAGAGAAAGTCAGCGAAGAAAACATAAGTTGCCGAAAGCGCATTGGCAAATTAAATAATTATTCGGTGTTGTCAATAATTTTCATTATATTTCAAGTTTAAACTGAATACAACACCATTACCCAACTATAATTCCGTTCCTACGGCACTGTCTCAGTAACGCTTCCATGTAGTCTTAGTAGAAGCTGTGCTTCCAATGTACTCTGCAGTCATTGTTTCCGTAGTTACGTATCCATTTGGGGTCGAAATACCCCACGAAGTTATGAACGTTATTTTCACTTCCTAGTATCGTAATCGTGAGAAAATTCGAAAGCGAGATTTTGACAAATGTAAGTTTAGGTGGTACCTAATTCTCAAAAGATGGTTTCTGACATGTTCGTACGTCTGTGCGCAGCGATTCTGAGTGAATGGATGAATAAAGTTAACATACATTCGTATTTACGTACACTTTTTCGATATTAGAGAGTTTTTGTATAACGTACACACTTCCTAACGTATACGTTAGTTTGATGAAGCTAACCGCGTTAGTACATGATGCAATCGATGCATTTTGCATAGCTTACCTTCGAATCAAATCATATTAAAATTGTAAACCCAACCACTTCTATGCAAGCGTACACACTTAAACTGTACTGCGAGTACACCAGAATGTGCTCATACGGCACACACAACCAACAAATCTCTCGCATCCCCTCTCAAATATCAACATAACCTCAAATCCAGACCAAAATCAGTCATGACGTCGCTCTCTAGTGTACTACTAACATCATACGCAAACAGAGGCAATGTAACGTACTACGCTAAGAGAGTTAGTGTACCACTAACTTTTAAGCATGCGCAGAAGCAACTTGCATGTGAATAGCGTATACGAAAGTTCGCTGGTACACTATGCAAAAAGTCCCTAATTATAAGATTGAAAAGTTGTTAAATGTCTTGAAGAAATATTCTGAATATTTATTTTACTTTCAAATTCTAAATAAATGTAAGAAGTTCATCTTGCTACCATGAGCCCAACAAAGAAATTAGTTTTAGTTCATTATTTTCTCATAAATGCTGTAAGTAAAATTTGTTTTATTCGTTACAACTATCTTTACATATTCTGTATTCACAGTCCGACACGCTGATTTATATATAACGGAAATCTTGAAAATAAAGCGACACTTTACATCTTCTATAAATAAAAAAGTTTTAACGTTAAATATAAAATAAATATAAAAGATATAAGCATAAATATAAAAGAAAGTCTTATATGAGATGAAAAGGTTTCGAAATTCGCCATTCCGTCACGTAGATAATGAAGCGATTCTGCTTTCTTCGCTTTACGTTGACCGACCGTCAAAGAAAAGAAAAGAAAGTAGGAGGGTAATTTATATATGAATTTTGAAGAATTTACAGTTGTCTTTTTAAACCGGCGTGGGTTGAGGCTCCTAGGGACCAGATAAAACCTAATTAGAGTGTCTTTACGTCTATGGATTGGGAATGTTTGGGGAGAATTTCCAAAAATAGAACTTAAAAACATTATTTTTTTATTATGCGATTTAGCGCGGAAGGGGACAAGTAGAAAGGACATGGGAAAAGAGTCTGTGATGTGAGATGATAATTTTTCCACTACGGATTGTAAATAAAAATCTACAAAAGCTGAAAAACGTTCAGTAGGACTATTGATGCTGGGTACAATGGGGCGACCAGGATTGTTTTGTTTGTGAATTTTAGGTAGATGATAAAATTAAATAGTTTCGAAATTTGAAGGTGAAAGAATTTTGATGTCATGATCGGTATGATGTTCAGACAGTTCTTTGGATTTTAAAAGTTTTGTTGGAGTTTGGAGTTGAATTTTTTCTTAATGTCTGAAGAGAGATGTTGGTAAAATTTAGTTCCATTATGTTGGCGGTAAGATTTATTGATATAATCCGACAAATTCGTAATGACAACAGTGAAGATTTTGTAATAATTATATCACGACACTGGTAAAGTTAAAATACGGATTAAAAAAACTGGTGAAGTTTAGAAAACTGTAAAATTTGTGTGTTATTGCAAGATGAATATGGGATAATCGCAAATTAGTGGCATCATACAGATAATTATGTTCAATGTTATATGAGATTACAATTATTGTGCCAAACTACCTGTTATTATTTCTATAGAAGACATTGTTATTTTTTATTTTATAATTTACATAATTTATCTTTACTCGAATTCAAAACGTGTTTCATTATTATTATATAACTAGATTTTCTATCTTCATGACACAAATTCCGTGAAGTAGTTTCAAAGAGAGAGAGAGAGAAAATTAAGTCACTTCCATGAGAAGTCAAGTATGTATTACATTTAAAAGAAAGTATGATTTTCTAAAAGTAAAAACCTTTCACTTCATAATTATTCAAAAATAAAAAATAAAAAAATAACAAAAGAAACATGTTTTTAGACGGATTTTGTTTTTTGGAAAATATAACTACCCGATTAAGTCACTAACGTTACTCTAATTAGCGAATACTCATACTTACGGGTTAAAACAGGATATCCCGATATGGACTCTAGATTCGTAGCCATCGTCATCATTAGTTACCTCATTTCTTTATACGTGTTTAATGCTTATATATTCTACTTCAACATGAATGTTCATATTGTTTATAGTGTTTTTTAATATTTTATCCACTGCATTTCGATAGCGGCTGAGAACATTTTTTCGTTTAAATATTTATTGTTAGGTTTAAAATTCTTCATTTTTATATCCGAATGATATTTAATTTAATTTCAACATTCATCGTTTATATTGTTACGTGTTATGCGTTGAACTTTAGTGCATCTAATCCATGTCAATACACACGATTTCACAATAGTAGGGTTTTTATATTATAATATATTATTGGTAAGTTACAAAGATAAATTTGAACTCTTTCTTTTCTTCTCCTTTCTTTCTAGTTTAATAAGATGGTTAATCGTGATGTTAAAGGGTATACTTTCAACAAGAAGACAATATTTCCTATTATATGGAAACGAGTTCAAAAATACGTGACCTCTCTAATATTCCCACTACCGCCCCGACATCCAACTCATCCTTCATTCCTCGCGAATTAAGATACAGACACCATGAAGAACCTTGAGTTCATGGAAAGACCTCCAGTCCATGAATAAAATATGAAAACATTATACGATGTGTTTTCGTCGTGGGCATCCACTCGTAAAATATAAATACAGAGTTTCTCGTATCTCTGCGCAAGACAGTTTATCCTCCCGGTTTCGGGAGGTCTCCGACGCAAAAGTATGGTAGACGAGATTGGGGTCCTCGGCCGGAAGCGACAAGCAACGGGCGAGTAAACATGTTGACTTCAGAGGGCACGTTCGTAAATACACGTTCATTACATGTTGGCGTGATTTCTTCATTATCTCCAAGGTAAATATTTATACGAAGCGTGATGTTTGCGATACAAATTACGGATGGAGCAGGGCGGAACGGTACACTTTTCGTGCAGAGGGATTCGAGATGAGAGACGATACACTGCTTCTTCTGACACGTGAGTGAAAATGTAAGACATGCCATTTTTCGTAAACGTGTTAACGATTAAACATTTCAAAAATTTACACTAAATGGAGATCAAAATCAACTAAGAAAATAATAATATTATTTTACAAGCAGAATCAATACATTGGAAATACGTTTTTAACGTTTCATAGAAAAGAACTTTTTGCACCGGTAATGCCAGAAAAATATTATGCTATATCACTAGTTTTTCATTATAATACACACGCTATATCAACGGGTTAAGTACGAAAACGAAATCAAGTCTTCTACTGATTAATGTCTGCACTCATCGCATCAATACTTTCTGAAGATGAAATGTTCATGAGAAACAGGACTAATCCCTTCCAAAGTACTCATAAACGTAGTATATAAAGACATAATTAATTAATGAATTAACTAACTAACTGGGATTGTTGAAATTACTAAAAAAGATGTATGCATCACCAACCCACCCCAAGTTAATACAAGGTTAGCTTTACTTTGTCTAATGACTAAGACTAGCAAGGGAAAAGAATCGCATGTCGAAAATGGTCCTAATTTTCTTATACTACAATATACTGACTATTGACTTAATTTTTTTATTCGGCTACGTCCTGTCAAAATACTAGCAACGATGGCACGCTGGAAGGCACAAAAAAGAAAATTAAAAAGTTCGCCGATTTTGGCGTCAACTTTCCCTTCACACTTCGGACAATCAAAGGAAATTCAATCTTCTCCATAACCGACCGAAACTGTTGCTGTAGTAAAAGGTCACCGACACCTGCCATAAGTTTTGCATTGCGTGCAGTTATATCGCCTCAATATCCTAACCGATACTGATTCTCCTTTACATATCAAAATATGAATATCTATCGCTTTATAATGAAGATCATTCACAAATTTGTGGGACCTTGATTATCGAGTTTCATATCTTTGTTTCTGGTATCATTTAAATTATCAGTAGCATTTCCAGTTTTCAGAATATTTCTACTTCAACTTGAAGTCATTTATGTTGAAAAAAAATCAGTTTATGATATGAAACTGGAAGTGAATGAAGAAACAAAAACTAAACAGTATATTAAATAGTATTAGGCATTGTCAATATTTAAATAAAAACTATATAAAATTATAGATTAACATTTTACTTGGATTCTTGAAGTGAGAAAGGAAACGTGAACATGAATAATGTAGTCATCAGAAATTACGTAGTTTTATCATTTGATTTGAATGGATCAGCTCGTCCTTTTCTAAAATGCGCAGGAAAATTGTTGGTATTTGCTATTTTGTATGCATGGGAATATTTTTTTCCATTAAAACACACTAAACCTATGTGAATACTTGACCTTTTGTAAAAGTGAAGAGTATTAAGAGAGATTAAATATAAATTTGGTTTACAGTGACGTGGTGTCAGACGATGTCAAACACGTTGTCATCTCTGTCGCAACCGAGGACCGCTACGAGCGAGTGACCGTCATACAGAGATACCACCTGTTCAGACATTTTTTAAATATCCTACCATTAGACAAGTGAACAATCTGTTGGACTCTATACTCTTTGTGCATATTGAGTGACATATCTCGATTTGGGCTTCTATGAACTTTATTCCCGCCAGAACAGCGTCAAATAACCTATAATGACGAGTAAGATGGGCGATCGATGCACGCTCGACCTGTGACGTCACGACGTCACGCTATCGATCGAGCCAGTGAACCAGAGCTAGCGTGCGAACCCTTCGCCGCTAGGAGGTAGCCTCCGACGAGTAATCATCCTCACTTGCAGCAACTCACTCGACGAGTCATCATCACTTCTCATACGGCGCCAGCGCGTAAACAGAGCGCTTCTCCGAAGCGAAATCCGACATGGGGACACTCGTTCACTTGCAACTAGTCATCCGACGACTCATCATCTTCACATCACTTCCATCATCTGGTAGCCATGCCATGTTACAGTCAGATATTCTAACTGCGCTCACCGCAGCTCCCCAGGATACCGTAACCCTAACCCATGTTCGACGCGCAAGACGACGACTTTCCCTGCAGCTTCTACAAGGAGACAGCTGGGGGTAGAGGAGAGACAGTATGAGAAGGGTATACCTTCCCGGCATGGACACACTGCACCCAGCACTTTGTTACAAGATGACCCACTCCTTTGAATCGACCGCTCAGAGAGAATCGACCGCTTCCGGTCGCGTGGTTCACTGACGTGACCAGGGTTTCCTCACCTTTTACTGAAGTTCTATTGCTTTATTTTGAACTGAAGAGAGTCACATCACGTTTATAGAGTTTACAAATTGTTAGTTTTACCCTGACGTAATTTCATCATCTTTCTACGATTTCTGGTTACTAATGCATAAAATTGTGAACTTGTATAAAATGTCGATTAATAAGTATAAAAGATAATAAAAATTATTATACACTAATAAGAAAGACAATAAACATAAGAACTTTACGCTTCGTCAACAGTCAAATGAAAATTGCGACGAACAGGGGCTCGAACCCGGGACTCCTGCTCTAGCTGCAGGTGTGCCGTCCCCTGCATCTCACGCCTCGACTCCTCCACTCTCCACCAAGAGTAGGTATTCAAAAGTTGTAAGTGCAAAATAAGAACTCTTATGTCCCCCAAAATCTATAGTTTCACTGAATTTTGCTCGAATGCCAACAACTAAGAATGAAAAAAAAACCTGACTAAGAATTTTAATTAATGGTAATAAAAATGTTAAATTCAGTTCCAATAATCTATTGTGCATATGGTGATGTCAACATAAATGAATCCGCAAATAAATATTTTCTCAGCGAGATTCAAACGAGATTCACATCTTGGAGATTTTTTCAGTGCGGGAGGCGATTTGTTTATTAATAAACGCACATGACGAATATGTAGAAGGAATATGCCATACGTTGTATGAAAATAAAAGTAAATTGATAATAAAAAACTTCATAATCATAACAATAATCATAAAAAAGTGAGCATGACTCATATGAGACACACAGAAACAATGATGAGTCACTCATAACAACAAGTTAAGGCCTGCTATGGATTCACGTTAATTTAATAATTGTACTTCTTCAAATAGGGATATGTTATTTCGTTCATATCTGTTATATTTTTCTATAAATTTATTAAAAGGTAAACATGCAACTGAAGAAAATAACAATTACATACAGGTGTCTTTATCTCTTTCCACGGAGTTGAATAGTGCCCAAATTTAAATTATGTTCAATTATGAGTTTCTAATGAACATATTTCAAATGTTTACCCCCATTTCCTGGTTGACGAAACATTAGAGTGTGGATGTGTATTGTTTTACAAACAGTAAGGAAATATGAAGAATTAAATAAACGATGAAATAAAACACAAATCCATTTAAATGCGAGTCGAAAACATGCTTCTTTGCGTCCCAGCTCAGAGTACTCTTACATCTCACACTACCACGCAGACACTACGGCTCGTAATTCAAATAAATCTGTTAAATCCAACTTCAACTCCATGCCAACCTTTGAATCTACTTCTCTATTGACTTCGCAGCCCAATTCTCCCAACCTCACCCCACCTTACATCTCCCCCCCTTAAACACAAACGACGAGAGGCAACCCCTCCCGAAGCGTCAACATGGTGGAACCCGCCTGCCTCCGCCGCAATGAGGCACTTCCCCAAGTTTACCGCCGTCGCCCATCACGTCCGCGTGGTAAACCGAAGCCTTCGTCGGAGCGACGCGTGTTCCCAATAGAGTGGCGCTTTGGCAGCGAAAAGCGCGGGGGTGCGACGTGTGGCGGCAGGGGAGAAGCCCTGGATGAGGGTGCGACGACCGACGGCGATGGTGCATGGCCTCGCGGCCGATTGTGGTACTAGAAGGAGGGGATGGGAGAAACATTCGGGTAGGATGTCGAGCGCATGGGGTATGTTATAGTGGTGGATATAGGGGGGGGGGAAGGTTCTTCTTCACCCTAATCACTTGGAAAAATATCCTCACGTTTTGTAAAAAAATAAAATATGATTGATATCTAGAACTGTTATTCGTATATTCTAAAGGATCTTGAAGTTCCTTAATACTGGATCATATTACATAAAATTTCCATACCTTTAGTTCCCCCGGAAATGTAAGTATCACCCAAAATAAAATTCTGGACCTCAGGATGAAGAATTACAATATCAGGGGGGTAACTTGAAATTGAATGAGGGCACGAAAGGAATTGACCGAGTCAAAGAAGAGATGACAATAAAGGGCAAGTTCATAAGAGGCGATCACGAATGTGACACTCAAGAGATCATGGAAAGGATTGGGTGAGATAGAAGCGGAGTACAATGGAGTAGACAAGAATGACCAAGATATTGGAAGTGATTGGAAAGCGCTGGGAGTACATACTGTACCACAACTGGACAAGTCTACGTCAAAGAGGGTGAGACGAGACAGGGGATGTATAGTGCCACTTTAGTGGTCACGGAGAGACTGGTGCGTTGCCATGAGTGAAGTGGACGCCACTGTCCTGGGTATGTAGACAGGAACGCCAATGTGAAATTTTGGGGGGAAATTGATATATGGAACAGAAAGATAAATTATGAGGTTTCTCAGAAGAAACTAAACACACAACGATTTCATTCAATACCTTTTTTAAATAAATACTTAAAAACATACGACCTTTGATTGACAAATAATATATTTATTTTTTATGACGCCGTCGTCAGGTGATCAAGTAATAACAAATTAATCACCTGACGCCGCGAAGTTTGTAATTATTTATTTGATTTGGTTACATAATGGACGTTAATAGTAGTACAATTCTTTTTTTATTCGCTAGAGTACCGTAAGTGTTCAACCTTTATGAAATCATGAGTACGTTATTAATGATCGGTTGCAAAATGAAAAATACTGATTCATTGCTAATTACTATATTTTTGTCTATCATGTTTAAGTAATTTGAATACTATACGACCTCATTTCGTAGACAATCTTACTTTCATTACTTCATATAAGCATTATTCAACCTTTCAGTCCCTTCTTATGTAGCTATATTGGTGATTATGTATAATTTTACAGTAAACGCGTAATAAAGACTGAAGTAAGGGGTAGAAACGTCGCGTGATGCATGTATGAGATAATAAAAGTAAGTTTGTCTACGAAAAAAGGACGCACAGTTATTTAATTAGTAATATATTACGTCAATACGCAAACAAACTAACATTAATTGTTAGAGGAAGAAAATTAACCTACCAGTAATTTTTAAATTAAACTATTAACAAAGATAAGGAGGTAAAATATTGTTTTCGTTACTGCAATCCATCAACATTTCACTCTATAGACATTTAAACTGTTTTTTAAATGATCAAGATACATAACTGAGATAATTTATAAAAATATACACAAAGGCAAAGAGCAAATGAAAGTTATCACGTAGACGTAATCTACAATATCCGCTTTCGAAAATATAAAATGTTTCTGTTAAAATATCCACATGCATGCGAATATTTTATACACCATTTAAATTTACAGTGTTTTAATTTCATTTTCACATAAAAAATAAAAGTGGTAGAAAAACGTCAATGGAGCTAATATGTAATGATTTATCGAAAGCAACAAGTACAATTGAGAAATTACGAAATATTTGTGTTGGTGGGTTCAAGTTTGAACGACTAAAAGTAAATTCAACTGATTACGCATAAAAGTAAATTATGAATGTTTGTTCTAGAAAATAATTTGTGTCGCATTGATAAATATCAGTTTTAGTTCACTCAGAAAAAGGTTGGTTAATTTCGTAAAATACCAGTGAATAAGCTTCTTTTTTTTCCTATTTTCACTAAATTATATATATTAAGTAAAATTCTTTTCTTGGTGGACCGATAGGGTAGGTCAGTACTGAGCAGATGTTTAAGGAGTTGGGATACAAAATTCTGATGCGATCATGGGGTAATGTTTTACCAGAAGAATGGCCGGAAGGGTCAAAATAACCCGTGCCGCTTTGTTGCTTAAATTTTTTTTTTCCGTTTCTGTTCCTTTTCCCCTTTTTATGACTTTTCCCCACTTTAAAGTCCACCATAGAATGATATAATTCAGTTTTTTTTTTTCATGAAAATTTCAAGTGATTTACCTACAATGGTCGAAGTGGTCATTTTGACCCACATAGACAATACGAGGCGAAACACACACTTTGTATTCATAAAAGTGATCTGCTTCGATTTTATCTTTAAAATAAGAGGTCATCTTTCGTCGTCAGCTGTAGACAGTCAAATTCTTGGAACGTTCTGGGTATTTCCATTTGTAGGATGCTTTAACTTGATTAAGTTGATGCTACGATGGTTTGTGCGAAACACGGAGATCCAACTAAACATTCTAGCATATGCTTAGAACCAAAAATTTCACAAATCCATCATGTTATCCAAAAATGAAAAGATAGATGATATTGGTGAAGTTTTATTTCTAAAATACTCGTACAACGAATCAAACGCGAGACATGAATTAAAACGTAAAGATTAGACACAAACATTGGAGGATTTAGAAATTATCGCCATTGTGTAAAACAGAGAGTACAATCTCAGGTTGCATTTGTGGGTATCTCATTTTATGATGAAAATCATTTCAAGAAACATAAAATAGAAAAGTTCTAAGATTTCTTAGAATTGATGAGAAATCAATCCAATTTCAACGTTTGCCAAAAGACAAAATTTGCTCTTCTTTCCGAAATGTCTAAAAAATTTGTGGAAACGTTTATTGGCTGCACATATTTCTTCCGTGTACCCAACTCGTGGAGAAGATGTGTGATAAAATAAATAAATTAAATAAAATAAATTATGTGATAACTTTTAGTCAGGTGAAAATGGTGACGAACCCGGTAGATTCCCGGCTCGTAGCCATTTTCACCTGAACGAAAGTTATCATTACCATTTCACCTGACCGAAAGGCTGCTTTAGGCTGGGAGAAAATGTTACTGACGAACTTTCGAGTTCAATCATATGTAAACTCACCCAATCCATGGCGAGTAAGCCCTAGAAATTTGAATTTAAATTCCCAATGGCATTGGACGTGAGAAGTGTAATTGCAATATGACCCGCAGCAGAATACGTCGTTTTCCTCAGGGAATCATTTTTGTACCACGGAAGAATCGTGACGTCAGTCAAACTCTCCACAGCCATTCAAATAGCAAAAACGTTTATGATACTATTATTCCTATACGTCACGAAATACCTCCTGTATTGAAGAAAAAGGAAAGCTGAATTACACTCTGTCAAATTGTCGTGATCCAAAAGCCCACCATGACAGTGTAAAAAGGAAAGACGAAGGAGTATGTTCTTCTTATAAACACAGCACAAAACACAATAACAGTGAGAACAAAGGGAAATATGATACAAGACGTTATTCTACAATGACACTAATTACTATGTGGCCGTGTCAGATTAAGTAGACAGAAGCTATACCACCAAAGCAAGTTGCGATAGTAAATGAACGTTTTTTGTACAATTGTTTAAACTTACCGACCATAATTGATCTGGTCAATAACACAGAAATAACGAACATCAATATTAGCACGAAGACATTTACTCTTCAGTTAGCTATAGAACCTTTCGGAGGAATGGACAGAAAAATGTAGAAGATAAACGGCAAGGGGCGAAACTTCGACAACAAGGCGGAGATGAAATACCTTCTAGGAAGTGAAAGAAGTGGAAGGTTCTTTGAGAATTTTTAATAAAATACTTTACAAAGTAAATGATACATAGACAACATTCTCAAGAATAACACGAAGATTCTTATAAATTGAATTTCCACGGTTTCTGGTTCCATCAAGGGTCGTAATGATCCCTTCCGTCCGTTCTAGGGATTTTCGATTTTTGGCTATTCTACTATTATACCTTAACCTCCAGATCGTTCCAATTTATAAGAATTGTTTAATTCAAAAATCATCATACGTTTTCTTATTTTTTGAAAATGTATATGAGGTAATTTTGGAGAGATGTAGTAAACACATTTAAGTTAATTATGTGGTGAAGTTGGAAGATAACTTCGGAACACGCACTTATACTCCTGTCATTTTGATTTTCTCTAAAAATACGACGGTCTGTTTTCCTTTCCACAATTTCAACGAATATTTTCCTTAATAATCTGCATTAAACGCTCAAAATATGAGACTTCCATGCCTGTTGACTTAATAAATATGTGATTCGGTTATGAAGTGTTATTTTAAAAATAAAGTTTACTCAATTAATTACGGGAAGTTTATTGACTTGGAAGTCGTGGTTAATATTGAAACTAACGAACCTAAAAAACATTCCATAGAATGACAGTAAATTTAAATTCAGCATTCTCTTAAATCCATCAATTACAAAAAAAAAAATATCACGATCATATTTTTGTCAAAATAACACCACTGCATTTTTTCTACCGCGTATCTCATACATGCTTCATTATTTTAACTTCACCTTATATCTTCATGGGCGACCCAATTTCCAAATCCTCTCGTCCCTCTCTCTTTCTCCATTGTCGACCTCTGCAACATATCATACCGCAATCCTGATCCTCTTACAACCGCCTCGACTGGATGCAAACCCATCCTCAATGTCACCCATTCTTCTTCACCCCGCAACTACACATCACGCCACACGTCCTTGTGTTGTGCAGCTCTCCTACATTTTCCTCTGAGCCCATGACTGTCCCACTCTCAGAACATCCCCCTCTTCCAACATTTCCTTTCCCCTCATCAACTTCACCCTTCTCCTCGCTTGTGACACGAGCTCGCATTCCTCTCGCCTTACCCCTCCCGGAGTCTGATATAAAATAACCCTCGACTAAAAAAATCGTATAGAATAATATTTGTGACGTGTTCCGCCGGCTGAGCGGATAAAATAACACAGTCCCACCCTCGTATGCGTAAACGATGGGAGAGAGTTGTGGGTTTGCGTGGAAAGAGTGTGGGAAGAGAGGGATAGGAAAATCGCGTCCGCAGCAGAGAAACGAACTTTACCGCGTTGCATTTTCTCTCTTTGGTTGTCATTTTATTCATCGCAAGTACATTGTCTTCGTCAATGCCGTTACGTCGACTTGCCAATACGCAAGCTGCAATTTGTGGTCGACAATCTTCTCAAGTATGCCGCAATGAATAACCTAGAACGTTTCATATACTACAGAATCTCTCTTAGCGAGTGACTTCTTTCCAATAAGTCAAGACAAAGTTTCCCTCGTCAACACCGAATAATTGTACTATTTATATTATTTTTTTACCCAGAATAATTAAATATATTGAACAACCATAAGATAGGTTGCCCACAATATTTATTACTTCTTATAAACTAGTTGTTTATACACTAGATGAATAGTTTCATTAAAAACAAGTGTTGAAACCATGTGTGTTACCATTACTATACGTATTGAACAATCCATTAAGGTCGCATAATATGAATCTTGCGCACTGTCCGAACAGTTGCTGTATTAACGTTGTTTAAATGAATATAAAATATGTTAAACCCACTGCTGTACAAATTAATCATAATTTTATTTGTCGCAATGACATCAAAATAGATTACTTTTTTTCTGGCTGATATTTTGTTACGAAGATTCAATACATCTGTAATTGTATCTCGAGAATGATGGTGATTACACTGATTATTGCTCATAGTGGTTTTGTGGATGGATATGTACAACGTAGACTTAACTTTCAAGTTTCTCCAACTTTTGGTTCTGCTTGATGTATTGGTACTAAGATGTCGTGACATTAAGAAAAATCTAGTAAAATCCAACACGGAAAATGACTCCTCTCTTTCATTAATCATTAATAAATCAACTTACAACCTCGTTGCTTCCAACTGGTGACGGACTCCAATCCTTTTCCTCCATCACAGTATTCAACAGAGTTGTGTTGCCATGTTTGGCTTCACCCCGATGTTAGTATCTGCGGACTGTCACGATTAGTCCAACATATACCAAGAGCAATGTGTTCATGTTGGTGTCGTGGTCACTCCGCCGCAGGGACTTTCGTGGCTTGTACGTATGTCGTCCTCCACGTATTGTGTACTCGAGTGTTCACATGGTCTTGCTATTGCCTTGGTGTTCTCCCCTCGTGTAGTGCTCCTTCAGATGATTTGTTGCTCTTCCATATATGCATCGCTGTAGTAATACCAGGGACCGAATTATGAGTACTATATTATTCGTTTATATGAGAGGAAATGCCTTCGTGGTGCAAATTACTCGTGTGTCATCAAGGCGTATTGAATCGATTTTTGACGAGAATATGTTTAAAAGTGGCTCAAAGAATTCAAAATGTTTTGGTAAATTCTATTTTATTAAAAAAGTTTAGTGTATCACAAATCCATTTATTTAGTCAATTATGCCGAAATAATCTCACGAATGTACGACCTGATGTTGACTACAACGGGGAAAAAACTTTTACTCCAATTAGTTATAAATAGAATGGTGACATTATAGCATAATTTAATTATCAACCAATATATTATATATAAAGAATTGGAGTAATCGAACTGTCGAATCACTTACAAGCTCATGCAAGTATTACAAGACTACAAAAGTGAGTTAAATAATTAAAAGCTTTAAACCGAAAGAATATTTTGGAAGTACAGGGTGCGGCAGCGAATCGGGCGATTATGGAGGGGGTAGTGTGGGCCTGTCTCTTATACACATCTAGATGTGTATAAGAGACAGNACACTTATTTCAAAATCGCCCGATTCGCTGCCGCACCCTGTATTTATAAACTAATTACTTGTTGTTTATAAATAATATAAACTAATTGTTTTAATACCCACTCTTCACAGATTCTAACTTCAACAGAAGTACGTTCAGAAGAGGTGTGGCCTTGATGGAGAAACCAACAGAGACAACAATGAGAGAGAACGGCAACTACTACTACATACATTGTAGGCAGCGGGAAGTGCATTAAGTACAGGACAGTGTGAAGTGCACTGGAGTACTCGGCGGAGTGCACTGTCACGTACATTGTCAAGTACGTAGAGAAGTACTTCGTTGAGGTTTATGAGCATTGTGGAGCGAGACAAAATGTGAAGTTCTCAGAAAATCAGTGTAACAGAACGATAAATCTTTTATCCTTTCTACCAACCTCAATTGAAAATGAATTGTCAAATTTATCAAATCAGTGATGTAATCAATAAATTATTAAATATTACTCAAAATATTAGACCGAACAAATCAATTTTAGTCCACATCCTTGTGTTCCCGATATCACTGTACTGAGAATGGATGTTCATAAATTTAAGATTTAACTATACACAATTTTTAACAGTTCTTAAAATTTTCTTATACGGTTAAATTATTAGTTTTGTGATACGAGTTTGCGTTTCCAATTTTTGTGAAATGTGAAGAGAAATTACATCGGAAGCAACATTTTGAGGAGAGTGATTGTTTCACACGCCCATTGATATTTTATGGTCCATCTGGAAGTACAACATTGGATCCAACATTATGAGTATGTGCAGGCATCTAAGGGAGTGGCTAAGGGCGACTACAGCCGCAGTCTCTAACTACTAGCAGGTACCACACCCTGCAGAATTATTTTTAGGCCCAAACTCGCAAAATGCCAGACATGCAAGCATAATTCAAACTCGGAGAATGCTAGCGCAGTGGCACACAGGCATGAGACCGATGGTATAGGCGTATTGATTTTTTGAATAAACACAAACTTTTAAACATTTCTTTTTCCCTTTAAACTGCTTTATGTATTAACTTCAACTTGTGTATTGAATACAACTAAATAAACCCTTTCGCGATATCATTGTTTCGTGAGCTTCAAATCAGGCCGTACGTACGTAACGATAACCCCTCAATGTCATAATTCTAATACATGAATACATATTACTCACGTATTTGAAGAAAAGAAAAGTAATTTAAAGTAAGTAAATTGCTGATGAATAATTATTTACCTAAATTATGTTATAAAAGGAAAGAAAACATTCTGTTTACTGAAGGAAATTTACTGCTTATTCTTATGGGTATTATAAACAACACGATGCCTCCACATTGATGAAGAGTAACTTAAGCAAAGCATTTCCAAAAGATTCATTGAAGGTGCAAGACGGATTCACAAATATTACAAAACACACATTGCCCATAAAAATCTCGAACTTTCCGCAAGAGAAGGAATAGTAATTTTCATTAAAGTTCTTTATCTGTAAATAAAAACACTAACATTCAAAGCATAATGAATTACATCGAGATAAACCGAGACACTGGATATGAAGTAAAAGTAACATACAATAGTATAAGGACTAAAATATATCAGCGAGTACACTGCAGAGTAATTTTGTAAACGTTCTCCTGAAGGATATTTAGTCACCAGTTGCACGAAATACTGCGTAGTTACAAAGAACTGAATACGGATATGAACTATTTGTAAGATACATGTAACTCTGAATAATTTACAGTAGCGTGCTCAATGTAAATTGGCTATTGATCTGTAAACGTCGAACTCGAAAACTTACAAGTATCTTTAACTTATTGACCAACACAGCATTATGTGAATTCCCACCCCTTCTTCCGTTGAACACCAACCCGAGAGACGATCGGTCAGTGGGAAAGCGATTGTCTCCCTTTGAAGCAGCACTTTACGAAAAGCACCGTAGACACGGAGCGGCTTCAGTCCGAACGGAGCAACGCAGAAAACAGACACACACGAGGCAAAGGGAAGGAAGGCCACAGGATCCAGTGGGACAAAGGACAAAAGCATTCTCCTGGGAAAAGACTTCATTTTTTCAAATACCATCCAGAATTGGAGTGAACTCGAGTAGATGCGTTGGGAGGTTGAAGGATTACAATATACGTCTATTTATTTCGGTATTTCAGGCATATTTTTACACTTATTATTATTATTACTATTATTACTATAACTACAATAATTATAGGCCTATAGCTATATTACCCACTATAGGTAAAATATATGAAAAATACTTCGTTGAAATCCTGCAAAATTAAGTGGAAAAAAACAAAATAATAATAGAAAATCAATACGCATATCAAAAAGGGAGAAGCGCTACTGATTTACTAGAAAAAATCACTAATGAAATAAACGGATACCTAAACAAAGATAAACATATGATATTACTATCCATAGACTTGACAAAGGCATTTGATATGATTGAGGAAAAAAAAACTGGATACCATAGAGATAATGGGGATAAGAGGGAAAATTTATAATATATTAGAAAGCTACTTGAATAACAGGGAATATTTAGTAAAAATAAAAAATCAGTATAGCCAAAAGGAAAAGTTAGAAACAGGAATTCCACAGGGTAGTTTCTTGGCTCCGTTACTGTTCATCCTATATATTAACGACTTAAAAACATGCCTTAAAAGATGCATTTATTATGGTATTGTGTTTGTATGAAGTGGTGTCAGATTCTAATTTTATTAACTGTGCTAACTTAGAAAGAATTTTGTGTATGAAAAGTGGACTTGAAAATGCTGTGATGGTTTAAGAAAATGTAATTGGAAGGAAAAGAGGTTTTGGTATTTGAGAATGAAGGTTGCTTGAAGTGTTGATGTGTGGAAGTGTTTGAAGGTTATTAAAGATAAAAAGTGAGTATATGAAACAGTTAAAATAAATTATTGTATTGATAAACAGTCAAAGAACAGTGAAGTCCTAGGTAACTAAGGTACATTTGAAAATAAAAAATTGTTCTTGGGATATATTATAAAAATATTGTAGATTAATCTAGTCCTTTTGGGATTGATGTTACTAACCTGGTATAAGCTAAGATTAAGGAGGTGGATTTTTTGTCGAGTTTAAAAATTGAAGAATGAAAGTGATATAAATTTTCCTAGTAAGTAAGGTTTTTGGTATGCTTGATATTGTGTTTATATGAAGTGTTGTCAGATTCGAATTTGGCAAACTGTGCTTACTCAAAAAGAATTTTGTATGAAAAGGGGACTTGCAAATTTTCATTAGGAGTTACATCCTTTAAAACTGATTAGGAAAATATTGTGTATATAAGATAGAAACTAAGATATAGAAAAGGAATTAGAATGGCGAAGTGTAGTGTATGTAAAATACTGTAACAGATGAGGTTACATGTTTTAATTGTATGGAAGAATTTCACTACAACTGCACAAGTGTCTCAGCTCATACATACAAAGGAATGTCAGAGTCTAGAAAAAAAGAATGGAGATGTGGAAACTGTAAAAGTGGAAAAAAACAGGGACAACAAACTGAAAGTAAAATCGAGGAAAGTACATCAGTTATGAAGGAGGAAGGAGAGGAAAATAGAAATAATAGTATGGAAAATAAAAAATTAGATAAGATATTAAAGGAAATGTCAGAAATAAAAAACTCAATAGAATTTCTAAGTAGTAAATATGACCAAATTTTGAATGAGATTAAGGAAATTAAAATATTGAAAGATGAAAAAAGAAAAAGAAAAGATAAGCAATATGAGGAATTTAATGAAAGGGTTAACGAACTAGAAAATAATAGGCTATTTAAAAACGTGGAAATAATAGGACTAAGTAAAGTAATGGACAAAAAAGAAATAATACAACTAATAAAGGAAGAGGGACTAAATGAAATAAAAGAAATTGATGTAAAAGAATACACACAACACAAAAATAAACAGGACAAAATAAAAACATATATTAAATTTGAAAAAAAAAAGAAACAAGACACAAGGTAATTAAATTATCTAAAACAAAAGGAGGGTTAAAGACAGGGGGGGGAAAATCTCTATAAAAGTGCAATTAACTCCATACAAAGCCAATCTTTTCTGGAAAACCAGATAATTTGCTAAAATTAATGGATTTAGATATACTTGGATCAAAATCTCAAAGATATTTGTAAGGAAGGAGGAAGATAGTAGATTCTGGATAATAAAAAATGAAATAGATTTAAAAATATTGTATGACAACGAGATCAAAAGTACATGTTCAATAACAAACCATGAACATTGTCTTTATAGAAAACTTTGAAATTGACAAAATCAACATTTTACAAAACTTTGAGGAGGCTAAAAAAGAAATAAAAAATTATCAATAAGGTATAAACATTATACACCTAAACATTAGATCAATGAAAAAACACTGGGAAGAATTCGAATTTAAAATAAATTTATTATTAAAAAAAGATTGATGTAATTGTCTTAACAGAAATAAATATAGAAATGAATGAATCAATAAAAGAGTATGAATTAGAAAAATTTAAAAGTGTAGACTACAGAAGAGAAAATAAAAAAGGAGGAGGGATAATCATATACTTTAGAGAGGAGTTTAGATTTGAAAGATTAAACTAAATGAAAGATAGTTTTGAATCTATAATAGGAAATATGCACATGAATAAAGACTTCAACATAACAATAATTGCAGTATACAGGCCGCCTGGAGAGGAGAAAAAAATATTTGTAGAGGATTTGGAAAAAATATTGAGTAATAAAAAATATAAAATATTAATAGGTGATATAAATATAGAGAAGAAGATTAACAACAATCAAAACGAAGAATATCTTAACACTATAACAAAAAATAAAATGATACAGACTATAATGGAAAACACTAGAGAGGAAATAAGAATTGATAAGTTAAGCAAATCATGCATAGACCACATTGCTGTGAGTGGATAATTTAATAAAATACAACCAATGATGATCCTCACAAAAATTTCTGATCATAATCTAATAGGAATACACTTGAAAATGAAAAAGGACAATATAGAAAAAATAGGTGGAAAGAAGAATCAAGAAAAGCGGATTGATCAGATAGAACTTAAGGAAAACATAAAAAGAATAGATATAGAAAGTATAAAAACACTCAAAGCAAATGACACTTATGAAGTAATAGTAAAAAGCTTTAAAAAGTCAATAAAAAATAAACATATCTGGTGTAGGAAAATGGTTTACATCAAACCATGGATAAACAAAGAAATAATTGAAATGATGAACAAAAGAGATGAACTATTCAAGTCATGGAAAAAAACACCTAATGCAGAGATAGAGAAAAAGGAATATATCAGGACAAAATACAAAGAGATGAGGAATAAAATAACATATAGAATTATTCAAAAAAAAGGGAATATTACAAAAAACAGTTAAATAAAAAAAAAGATAAAAAACCTGGGAGATATTAACCAAATAATGGGTAGACAAGGTAAAGCAAACATTGATGAAAAAAAAGAAAAAAACCTAGAAAACAATGCAACTATACAGGAATTCTCTGAAAAAATTACTACAGCTTTCAAATGAAATATTGAAAAAAGTATACACAATTGTGAAAGAAAATTAGGTAAACACAGAAATAAAAGGATTCAAAATTCGATTGTCATCACTGAAGTAACCGACTCTGAAATAAAAAAAATTATAAATGAACTAAAAAATAAAAAAGCACCAGGCATAGATCTAATCAAATTAGAAGATATAAAGCAAAATGAAAACATACTAAAACCCTTGATTAGACTAATCATAAACAAAAGCATACTAGAAGAGAGCTTTCCAGAAAGCATTAAAATAGCGGTGGTTAGACCTATCCATAAAGATGGGAGTTGGAAAGAACTAAATAATTTCAGACCTATATCATTATTGCCAACTTTAGGAAAAATCTACAAAAAATACTTAGTAGAGATCTTGTAAAGGTTTATCGATTAACATAAAATTCTGGAAAAAAATCAATATGCATATCAAACGAGGAAGGATTCAACTGATCTGTTGGAAAAAATAGGGAATAACATTAATAGAAAACTGAATGAAGGGATGCAAATTTTGCTTTTATCTAATAATAATAAATTTATTGTCCAAAAACAGTAGAGACAGCGAATGACCACGTGGAGGACAATAAACTAATTTACTCTCCGGAAGAAAGCAAGGGACCATCCCATCAATTCCGATCAAGGGCCCTAAGGCAGAGGCGGATTCAAAAATTTCAGCAAAAGTTCCTAGATAAGATAAAAAGTTAGCTGCGAGTTATAATACATATATAATGTCAATATGTTTGTAATTTAACGCAAATATGTTTGTAAATTTACATGTACAAGTTATTATCGAACTATAGATTATTCTGAGTATAGTGTTTAAAAATCATAAGAGTAGAAAAAACACTAAATTCACGATCTATTTTTACAATAAACACGCCCCTAGACAAAGCCTAGAGAACCTGTATAAGAAATCCGCCTCTACCCGAAGGAAAAACGGAAAAAAACCCGGGCCAGGATGGGGCTACAGAAATAATGTACACAACCGTACCAAAGTTGAGTACACATAAAACTAAATTAATATGAGCCATACGGCAACACAACCATGAAAGAAAATAGTTTTTGAAATTGTTATAAGTTATTTAAAAAGTACTACAGCAATGGCGTGATAAAGTACAAGACGAATTTAACTTTTATTAAAATCAATAAATTCTTTTACAGTGTAGAAGCACTGGTGCAGGAGGTAGTTTTTAATCGCGGATTTGAAGATATTCAATTTCATAATGTCTTCTATATTCTTGGGCAGGGAATTATATAGAACGATTCCCGAATGATAAGTTCCTTTTTGGCAAAGAGTGGTTGACACTCTAAGGCGATGAATATTATTCCTATTGCGAGTATTGTGATCGTGAACGAGACTGTTTCGTATAAAGCAAGGGTGGTGCTTCAGTAATTCGGTCTTAACAAACACGACCGTTTCATAAATATAAATGCAGGGAAGTGTTAAGATATTTAATTCCTTGAATAAAGGTTTACAAGAGTTTCGGGGGTGAGATTTACAAATTATCCGAAATATCCCCTTCAGAATTTTGAAAGTTTGAATACTCTGACCCGAATTACCCCAGAAGGTAATGCCGTAACGTAAATGGGAGTAAACGTTTGCAAAATATACGCAACGGGAAATACGTTAAATACGTTTCGGAATGAGTAACATAATTTGCTTAATTGGGAATTAAGATTGTCAACGTGACAATTCCATTTGAGGTTGTCTTGAATATGGAGACCTAAGAATTTTGTATTCGTAACAGTTTTTAATTGTGTTCCGTTTAANAAGATTTTGTATTACTATTGTGAAAAGACATGGACACTGTTTTGTCAGTGTTTACAATGAGACGATTTGCATGGAACCAATTCGAAAGGTTAGACAAAACGTATCGGGCGTTTCGTGTTTACACAGTAAATTATTGTCATCAGCAAAAATAACCATTTTGCAATCTGATGTGGATGATGACATGTCGTTCACATACAAAAAAAAGTTTATAGGGCCGAGAATTGATCCTAGGGGTACTCCGCAAGTAAGTGGCTATGTTTCTGAAAGACAATGCTAAAGTATTTTATTTTTAGTATAGGATATTTCGACCTGTAGATATCTATCCTTTAAATAAGACGTTAGCCATTGATGTGGAAGTCCACGAATGCCTAAGGAATGCAATTTTGAATGGAGAATTCCGTGATCGATGACATCGAAAGCTTTGGATAAGTCAAGAGAAACACCCTGAGGATTATCTCCACGGTCAGGAGATATGGTATCTTCGTTTAAGAAGGAAAATATGGCACTTGAAGTGGAAAAGGATATTATAAAACCGTGTTGATCATCAGAGAGAATGTTATTTTTTGATAAAATTTCTAGAAGACGCTTATAGAATAATTTTTCCAGGATTTTTGAGAAAGTGGGTAGTAGAGATATCGGTCGGTAATTTCCAATATTAAGTTTGTTTCGTTTCTTGTGTAAAGGTTTCCTAAAATATTTAAATTTTAGGAAACACCCCTTCCGATAAAGAACTATTAAAAATATTTATGAGTGTATTTAATATAGTATGGGACGAAAATTTATCAATAAACTCAGGTATATCATCTACGCCTGTTGAAAATTTGTTTTTTAATGAGCTGATGATTCTCATGACTTCAATGGCGTTAGTTTCGGAAGTGAACATAGAATTGGGTATGTGGGTGGTAATAATTGGAGGACATTGATTTGGATATATTGAGTTCGTTATTTTACCAACTTCTGAGAAGTGAGAATTAAACAAATTTGCGATGTCCTGAGGATTTGTTACGATTTTGCCATCGATTAGTAAAGAAACATTTTCTTCGAGATTTTCAGAAGTTGACGTGTAACTTTGAACAATATTCCACATGGCTTTCATCCGGTTGTTCTATTTTAGTATATGCCTGTCGTTTTCCATTACTTTAGCTGCATATACTACTTTTCGAAGAATAGTCTTATATTTACGAAAATAATTATGGAATTCGGGTGGTTGGTTATAGCGTTTTGAAAGATAATATAAACGGCGTTTGTTTTTTGAAGAAATTCTTATCCCTAGGGTGATCCATCTATTGTATTTTTTTGTGTTAATTAACTTGCGTTTTATGGGAAAACTAGAGTTGTAATGTTTTAGGAATGTTGAGATAAATACATTGAATTTGTCGTCGGTGTTTTGGCAATTGTAAACATCTTTCCATGTTTCTTCACGCAAATAATTTACGAATATGGATTTATTTATGTCATTAAACTCTCTTGTAAATGATTTTAAGTGGTTTTAGTTTATTATTAATAGTCAATACTTGAGCAAGGTGATCACTGTATCCGGCGATAAACACTCCAGAGAGATACGAGATTCCATTGTTGACTATAATTTGATCTAGCAATGTTTTAGATGAGCCGGAGAGGCGAGTGGGGTCGTTTATCGTAGTAATATGGTTGAAGGAGTCTATAAGATTCTTGAATCGATTAACTGGTGAATGTGCAGAGTCGGATGTACTCAGGAAATCGATGTTGAAATCGCCACATATAACGATAGATTTAGTAGATTTATGTGCGATATGTTNTTAAAACAATTTCGAAGTTCCTAAAAAATATGTCAAGATCCGATTGAGGAGGTCTATAAGTACACAAAACAACAATACCGGTGTCGGTCAGATTAACTGCAGAAAATTCGAACACACTATCTACGCAGAAGTTCTCGTAGCCTGTCAGTGGAGAAGATAAAATATCATTACGATCGTACATACACGTACCTCCGTGGGGATTTTTACCTCTAAAATTTTGCTGACCGCAAGAACTTGCTAAATAATAATTAGAAATAGCAGCAAGGTTCATGTTCTTAGTTGAAAGCCAATGCTCTGTGAGGCATATTAAATCGAATCGACTTTCGTGTACCAGAATTTCAATGTCTGTCAATTTGTTTAAAAGGGATTGGACATTATGATTAAATATAATTATTTTACTTTCGCAAAGAGTTTGCGACTCACGAGAAATGGAATCAACGTTAGATTGTGGAGAGGAATTTGAAATTGGTACAGCTTCTAGTTTCGGATCAAGTGCACACACTGCATCTGAACGCGATTGTCACCTTCGAGTACCACATCGTTCTCCTGAGCGCAAGTTGTAACTGTGTATGGGGGCGGCAGAAGGAATAGATGAGGACGTGCAAGATGAGGAAGCAGTAGGTGAAAGAACGGGGAAAAGAGAAGAAATGGGTGTCGAGATAGGAAGAGATGGTGATGAGGTAGGAGCAGAAGGAGGAGATGAGGTAGGTGCAGGAGTGGTTAGTGGGGCAGGTGGATGATGTGAGGTCTGATGTGAATCTAGAAGAGAACCTAAGTGCTGTTTCCCAGACGGTCTCAAGTGTAAACCGTGCTGGGTAAAGTCCTTGGCAGTCAGGTGTGGTTGCAAATCAAAAAATGTGACTTTTGTGTCTGCCAGGTGATGTTTTAGGGAGATGTTTGCCAGGTTAATTTGTGGTTTGGTTGTGGAACGTTGAAGCGTGGAGGCAAGCTATAGAGCACTATGTTCGTGTGCAAGGAGGCCATTTTTAGTTTTTGTAGATGTTCAGGCGCGTTGAAATGACCACCCAAATTAATATCGTTCTGCCCACCTATGATGATTACTGTGTCCCACTCTGTGAGTTTTTTAGTGTAAGAGTCCAGTTCTCGAATAACTTCATCCAAACGAGCGTTTGGCTTAAAGACATCGGAGACTGAAAACTGGCTAGGAAGCAATCCACGCAATACGGAGGACATCTGACGACTGTGCGAATCAGCTAGTATGAGCACGTTTGATTTCTGCGTGGAAGTGTTGGTANAAGTGTTGGTTTGATCTCTGGATAGCACTACTTTACGTGATTTTGGGCGGCTGTGCTTACCAGTGCGTGAACAGTTCTGGGTACTGGACGGGAGGGTAATAAAACGAGTAGGTAAGGGAGGAAACAGGGACATGTCATCTAACACACTAAACCTATTCTGAGTGAAGAGTTGGGATGGTGCATGTGTCGTTGGTTTAACCGGGTGGTAGCAGTTGGAAGGACGTCGAGAATTTCTAACTGTAGTCCAACTGCCGATCGTTTTCTTATTGACCTCTTCCAACGCACTGATTCGTGTGTCAATATACTGTACCATGTCATTGTACGCCTTCTGAAGATCAGCTTTGAATGAGTTGAGGAATGCGATAGTGTCCATTGTTGTGAGATAGTTAGCAACTTAACGACAAAAGCAAATGAGAATACACGAAAAATGACAACTAACACTGAATGAAGGATGTTAGTTTAATAATATATTTGTTACTAAGGAAGTTACAAATGAGATAATAAATAAATTAAATATACAAACAAACTGACGACAAAAATGATTGAACTAATTATTTAGGGCGACCACTGGAGATTAATTAATTCGACAATAACTACCGGATATTGTGTTAAAATGTAAATAAGTACGAAAGAATCATGAACAACGAATTGTAAAATTTTGTAATAATTCTATGAATTATGACGATATTTTGTGTGCAACAATGGGGCAGGGTTTAAATAAGTAAATAAACACACCGACAACTAAAATCACAGAAATAATTTAGGATGTCAACTGCAGATAAATTAATTCCACAATAACTAAGGCAATATTGTTAAATTGTAATGAATAACTACAAGAAGATCATGAAAACAAATGGTAAAATATTGAAATAATTCTATTTACGATGACGTAACTTGAGCAGTGCAACAATAGAGTACGTTATTTGTAAGTTAATAATGATGTAAAAGTATACGCACCAAAAAATCTAAATACAGCAAAATAATTAATTTTAATGCACCAAGAAGTTAAATTTATGATTCCGTTTGTACTTACGTAAACTTTATCACACCTTTGAATGAAGCACTGAATGAAAACAACATGAAATTATATTTGGTCCGTTGAGTTTGAAAACCTTAGGAAATGTTTTTAGCGTTTTTTAACTTAACACTCACACAGAACAAAGAATTTTAGACTACAATGAAAGTTGGGATCTAAATACAACTACTGATCACAAAAAACTATAAAAAAAAATAAATAGAAAGATTATACTGAAAAATAGAGAGAGCTCATTCACAACCGCAGCTAGCGCCAGGAGCATGCTAGCCAATAATAGGGAGGTGAGATGCCGGGTTGCCAAAGAACTTATGGTACCGAACCGACATTTGTCTGGAGTTGAGGGAAACCCTAGCTGATAACCTTACCTAGTTCTGCCAAGCAGGGTTTAAACCCATGCTCTAATGCTCAGCGGATAAGAAAATACTACAACTAGACCACCGATGTCGGTGTTGTAATGTATATATGATGTATATGTAATGTAAATATTGTAATGAAAATATGTTTGTATACTAAAAGGAAATTTTACATCTATTATTTGGGTAGTTTATTTCTTCGTTATTATGAACTTTTAAAATCAATTCAGAACTGTATATCTATTTTTTCTTCTTCAAATACGAATTTAAAGTTTTTAAAACATATTTTCAACAATAAACATTAACAATTATTTTCCATGAAAATGTTACATTTGATCCAAATTAATAAATATTTGATCTCTTTGACCTATGTTAGTTCCTGAATTATTGAATACACTAATGCACTTGGCCCAGCGATGTTCCAATGCTTTGATCCCATCACGAAAAGTCGATTCCTCTCGGCCTGCAAAATACTCATCAACTTCGTCAATCAGTTCTTCGTTTCAAGAGAATCCTCGTCCATCGAGGTGAAATTTTAGTTTAGGGAAGTGGTGAAAGTCTGATGGAGCTAAGTCAGGCGAATAAGACGGGTGTGGCAACAATTCGTATTTCAGTTCATGAATTCTTGCACTAGTGTGTGGGCGCGCGTTGTCCTGATGAAAGATGACTTTCTTCTTTGCCGAACTTGGCCTTTTTTCTCTTATCTTTTGCTAGAAGGTCTAGAAGGTTAGCCTAGTATTGTTCCGTAATTGTTTGACCAGTGGGAAGATAATCTATGAGGAGAATTCCTTTCGCATCCCAAAGAATTGACGCCATGACTTTTCCCGACGAATTTATTGATTTTGCTTTCTTTAGTGGTGGTGATTGAGCATGTTTCCACTGTTTTGATGTTTTGTTTCTGGGGTATAGTAATGACCCAAGTTTCATCTGTGGTCACAAACCGGCGCAAAAAATGTTGTTTTTTCTGAAAACAAGTCAAACATTGTTCGGACATTTCCAATCTGATGCGTTTATGATCCACTGTTAAGAGTCGCGGCATCCATCTCGCAGATAATTTTCTCATCTCCAATTCCTCAGTTAAAATGGTATATGCCCGTTCAGGAGATATCCCAACAGTCTCAGCAACTTCTCTCATCTTCAATCCACGATCGTCTATGACCAGTGTATGTACTTTTGCAATAGTTTCCGGGGTAGTGGTATGTCTTGGCCGACCACTACGCGGATCATCATCTAAGCTGTCTCGACCAAATTTAAATTCATTTTTCCACTTGGCAACAGTAGAATATGAAGGAGAAGAGTCCCGCAGTGTGTTCTAAAAGTCGGCATGAATTTCTTTTGCTTTCATACTTTTCTTTACGAAGTATTTAATCACTACTCGTATCCCGTTTTTTTTTTTATTTTCGCAAATAAGTACGCGGGAACAACAACAAATACTCGTCTTCACCACAGCTCTGCACTGAGAACACTGAGGTGACACGTTTACACTCACCTTGTGTTGTGCAGGAAGATCGTTGCGCTAGAGCTGACCTCTGTCGGTGATTCCGAGAACGTTTCAAACCACCCTCGTATTATTCTTATATTATATATATTTTGTTCTTCTATTTCTTCATTTTATGTGTCGACCTCCGAAAACATGTGAGCAATAGCTCTCTTGTAGTCAACACCCGCACATACATTACTAACAGAAATTAAAGAATAAATGAGCAAGTCATGAGAAAACACCCTAATTATGAATATAAAATACGAACTTTCATGGGTAAAAAAATATTTTAACGAAAAATCGAAGTTAAATCTAAGCTTTCTTGGCGGCTACCCCTTTTATTTTTGACACTCAGACGTATATCCAAACCTGCTGTTAAAAAGATCTCTCTTATTATTTCATTCGTATCATACATTGCATAAAAAGCACATTTCATGATTTAGAGGGAAATAGACATTGTGTCAGAAATAAAACCTGAGTCAAAAAGTTCTCCAAAGCCTAAGTGTTTGGTTCTAAAACCCGAAGTGACGAACGTAGGTTCACTATCTAGAACCAACGCATTTACTCTAGAACGATACAAAAAATACTTTTTTCCTTTCAATCATATGTTTCATGAAACATCAAGAAAATTATAATTCGAATTCTACGCACATTGTTCTCGGAATCAGAGGCTCCCAAAACTGATATATTCGTCAAAATTTCGCGACCGTTTACTTTTCACGATTACAATACTTTTTATATACTATGTTAACAGAAGCTTAAAATTCTGTAAGATCATAAATACTTTGTGTTTGGGTTCATTTTTATGTGTAGAATTCAAAAAATTTAAGATAATGGGAATAAAAATAAAAATGTTTAATTGATAGCACATTAAATAACTCTCCAGTAAGTGGCTCGTGAAATCCATTAGCAGGTGGGTTGGCAGGAAGGTGCGCGGCGGGCGGCAAGCCATTAGAGCAGGTAGAATCTGTCGAGTTTGATGGTACCCAAAATTTTTAATCTCTTGCCCGACTTTCTGACCATCAGGAACTGTCGAGTTTAAGAACTCCGGCTGAGTCCGTGCAGTGCGAGCGAGCCGGCCGCACTGATGCCCAGCTCCGCGTAACACAAGGGCCATTGGCGTTTTGTTTTTCGCATGCTTATCTTTAACACGAATTTTTAAGTTTTAATGTGAAAATAATGCATACGGCTAATTGTTTTAATGAATGAAATAATTTTTGTATCCCATATTAATATTTATTTTTTAATAGGTTGTTCACGCACAACACATGATATATTTTTTCTACAGTTATAACATTTTTACATTACATATTTTAAAACAAAATAAATTTTATGAGCTTTTGGCGCATGCTTTGCTTTGACTTTAATTATTAAAATATTTTCCTTGATAAATTTATTTTTAAAATAAAGTTCGTAATAACTTTATTAGCTTCATTTCGTGACTATCGTCACGAGATTCAAAATTGAAGGGGTGATTTTTAAACAAACGTCCTTGAAATTGCATACACACTTGCAACACATATTTTCTTGAACAAAATACATTCTTATCTTTATTGCACATAAATAATTTGCACAAATACTTAACTAATCTAAAAACTTCACTAGACACTTTGACAATGTGTCCTCTTAAGATAAGTGCAGTAAAACTAAAGAACTCAGGGTTACTTTGGAAGATGTCATGTATGAGTTTCATGCATTCTGTACATTTCATATAACTATCTACTTTTTTTTTACAACGAACCCACTAACGTAGTATAAAATGTCGTCTCTATGTTGTTACTTCAGTTTCTTGACATCGCTCCTTTTCTTGATTCTAAAATAATTACTCTACTTAGTAAGAAATTAAATGTATGAGAGGGTTAAACCTTGAAATCTTATTAATAGCGGATGTTCATAAGAAACATATATTTAAACACTTATATTAATTAAACGTCAACTAATTCCTGTATTTATGTCGTGAACATATTTATTTTAAAATAAAATATATTACCGTTATTCTATTAATAATTCGTTTTCGTTTCGGTGACTCTTGTCATCAAGTGGGGTGGAAATTGAAATAATGGAGGCACTGCATCTTTTTTTAATCTTCTACGCAAACCATCTGTTTCAAATGCACTTTCTTCAAAATGTACACTTCAAAGACTATTAGTGCTCGAAGCATTGAATCCTTTTCTGTTTGTTGCAATAATCCATCGTTGACGAAGTTCCGGATCTTTGGGAAACCTACAAATCTTACTCAATTAATATAACATGAATTCGTACGAATGTGAAAATTATTTTACTTTCACAGGATTCTAAAGATAATTTACTATCTAATCTATTCCATTGGGATCTGTCACTGAAGTCATAAGGGAGATTAAGGATTAAGTGACCCATGTTTAAATAATTACTGAAAGGAAACGTCTAATGTAAAAATGTTCTATAGTTAACGAAAACAGTGATAAATGATATTTAAATTTTAAGTTAAACAATTTAGATATGAAATTAAATAATGACTGTCAGGTCAAAAGCATTAATAAAATTTATTTTATCTTGTATTTTAGCGCTACTATTAACAAATAGTGTGGTAATACACTTCATTTATCTGTTACTAACAATGAAAATAAGTAATCTTCATTATACTTACTTATGATCAGATAAACCAGATTTCTTATCTACAATTCTTGCAGTTATAGGCTACACAATAGGTGGGCATTTCACTTCAGTGCCAATATAAACTGTATAATCATATAATCGCTTAAACACAGAACTGTGCTGCTGCCGAGTTGTTTTCACTGGCTAGAGGTGGGGGGCGGCCGGCTCGCTTCTCGACTCACAGAGCCGCATGAGTCAGAGTTCCAAAGTTAGAGTTCTATGTAAATAAGTTGCAGTTTGAACAGCTTAATGACGCGACAGAATCTTTACGGAATACTCTGCAGAAAGCGGGTTCATACATGCGAGTACATACACAATAAGCGCAACACTCGAGAAGCGGTATGGTTAAACATAGATTGCAGACAGGCGAAAAATAATGCTGAAATTGCATTAAAATTCTACATTTTGTGGGGAGGAGAAAGCTTACGACAAAAATACGTACACTTAAGAAAAAAACTACAGAAGAACAATTAACACAGCTAAGCAACAATGGCAGAATTCGGAAGCGGAAAGAATTGCAAGTATTCACAGTAAAAATGTTGAAAATATTTGGGATACTATAAATAAATTACGATGTCGGTATAGTTGCACGAACAGTATAGAGGCGAAAAGTTGAGAACTGCTCTTCGCTCAACTTCTTTCCCAGAATCAGTGTATACAACGGACGGGCCACGTAATCGAACACTATATAATAGATACAGATTTAGACCGCGAAATAAATATTCATGTAATAAAAGATGTGGAACGAAATTTGAAGTCTGGCAAAGCAACAGGTTCTGATGGTATTCCAGTGGAATTTTTAAAGGAAATAAATTCTAGTATTACCCCAATTCTCGTGGATTTGTTCAACTCTTTATACGACGCTTCCACGTTGCCTGAAATTTGGAATACATCAATAATTTGTCCAATTTATAAAAGCAAAGGTGACGTTAATGATCCTAATATCTATAGAGGTATTTCTTTAATTAATGCATTAGCTAAGATTTTTTGCAAAATTCTTCATCTACGATAAAATAAATGGATAGAGAAAGAAGGAAAAGTGACAGCATTCAGTAATAACTATAGTACAGTAGACAACGTTTTTATAACCACCACAATGGCGGAAAAGGCAACTTCCGTGAAAAGAGGTAAGCTATTTTGTCCTTTTCTGGATTTCGAAAATGTATTCGATACCGTTAATAGGGAAATACTTTGGTATATTCTAGAAAGTAAAGGAATCTCCTCAAAATTCCTAAAAATGCTTCAAGGGATGTATAAATCAGACACGGCATGCGTGAGATTATAATTAGATTGTGTAACATACATTCTCTGTGGAAAGAGGTAAAGCAATGTTGCGTACTTTCCCCACTTCTCTCCATACTATTCATAGATGAGCTCGTAGATAGACTTGCCACGGTAAATGCAGACACAACCAGCATCGGAGATGAAAATATCTCAATACAAGCACTCCTTTTTTGACGACGACTTGATTATTTTCTCAAAAATACAAGCAAGTTTACTAAGAAGTTTAGGTGAATTAGAAACTTCCTGCGAAGAAACAAATCTAAAAGTTAACGTTAATGAGACAAAAACCATGACATTTAAAAAAAGGTGGGTCTACAGTAAGAATGAAATTTGGTCGTATAAACGAGAAACACTAGAAAACGTTCAAGAATACATATATTTAGGAGTAACTATCTGCATGAACGTAAATTGGACGATACATAAGGAGACAGCTCGACGAAAAGGCAAATATAAGTACAATAACATCAAAAATTTCAATTCCTGAAATTGCACCAACACTTACGGATAAAACGTTTCAATCTCCACACATCCCGGGAATAGCGTACGGAGCGGAAATATGGAGCGCGGGGATAACGATATTTTAAACTCGCTTCAAACGAAATATCTTAAAATGGTAATGGGCATTACTCAATGCACAGCAAACAGAGGCGTTTTATGGGAATTTGGGTTGCTTCCCATTGAACTAACTCTCCAATTAAGAGTAATTAAATATTGGCTTTCGATAATGGTGGGTTCCAGGAACCCACTACTAACTCAGTCTTACCATTTTAATACAGAAGGAAAATGGGACAGGCAAATTAAAAAATTAATTCATAAAGCAGAAATCAATTGTGAATATCAGAATAGTCCGTCGTTAAACGATCTAAAAGATATTAAGAGAAAACTCCAAGACTTATACCGTCGTGAAATAGAAACTAACAAACTGGAAAAGGGATCACTTATCGTGCAAACCTTAGTAGCTGGGCAATGGGGCAGAAAACCATACATTGACTATCAAATAAAAAGAACGATCGGGTTACGGATGGTTTCGCTTAGGACGATGGAAATTAAGAAAACTGAGGCGGTATCGAGTCTCTTATTTGCCCACTTTGCCGTGAACAAAATGAAGATTGGATTCACATTTCACTAACGTGCCCAAAAACAAATCAAAAACAAACTTTTATCCAAGTTAGTGCATTCCAAAATTATCACATTAATTATAGCACAGTGGATTTAGCCACTGCGATAATGAGGGACAATAGAGTATCTGTAGGGCAGTCCCTGGGTTCAGTTCTTAAGATATGTGAGGGAGATGAGAGAAAGAGTAATATGCGCTGGAAGTACTGATTCAAATGAACCGTGATTCTGCCACTTCGTCTTTTTCTTTTGTTTCAGGTGGAGAAATGTTGAGAAGACTTTCCAAGCACTATGTCAATTATGTTTTTTGAATTGTAAATAATTTTATTTTATTTTAATCTTTACTTCTATAACAAAACTTGTATAAATTACTTTATAATTTCTTTCTCTCCTTTTGTAAATATGTTTATATTAACTGTATAATAAATAAATAAATATAAATAAATTTATTGTCAAAAAACAGTACAAACTGCGTATGACCACGTGGAGGAAAAAAAAAACTAATTTACTCTCCGGAAGCAAGCAAGGGACCATCCCATCAATTCCGATCAAGGGCCCTAAGGCAGAGGCGGATTCAAAAAATTCAGCAAAAATTCCTAGATAAGATAAAAAGTTAGCTGCGAGTTATAATACTAATAGAATGTCAATATGTTTGTAATTTTAAGCAAAAAATTACATGTAAGTTATTATCGAACTATAGATTATTCTGAGTATAGTGCTTAAAAATTGAAATAACACTAAATTCACGATTTATTGTTACAATAGACCCGCCCCTAGACAAAGCCTAGAGAACCTGTATGATAAATCCGCCTCTACCCGAAGGAAAACCGGAGAAAAACCCGGGCCAGGATGGGGCTACAGAATTTATGTACACAAACGTGCCAATGTTGAGTACACATAAAACTAAATTAATATGAGCCATAAGACAACACAATCATGCAAGAAAATAGTTTTTGAAATTGTTATAAGTTGTTTAAAAAGTACTACAGCAATGGCGTGATAAAGCACAAGACGAATTTAACTTTTGTTAAAATCAATAAATTCTTTTACAGTGTAGAAGCACTGGTGCAGGAGGTAGTTTTTAACCGCGGATTTGAAGATATTCAATTTCATAATATCTTTTATATTCTTGGGCAGGGAATTATATAGAACGATTCCCGAATGGTATGGTCCCTTTTGGCAAAGAGTGGTTGACACTCTAGGGCGATGAATATTACTACTATTGCGTGTATAGTGTTCGTGAACGAGGCTGTTTCGTATAAAGCAAGGGTGGCAGTTCAGTAATTCGGACTTAACAAACACGACTGTTTCATAAATATAAATGCAGGGAAGTGTTAATATATTTAATTCCTTGAATAAAGGTTTACAAGAGTTTCGGGGGTGAGATTTACAAATTATCCGAACTATCCTCTTCTGAATTCTGAAAGTTTGAATACTCTGACCGGAATTACCCCAGAAGGTAATGCCGTAACGTAAATGGGAGTAAACGTTTGCAAAATATACGCAACGGGAAATACGTGGACTAACTGCGTTAACTAAGATTCGGAATGCGTAACACAATTTGCTTAATTGGGAATTAAGATTGTCAATGTGACAATTCCATTTGAGGTTGTCTTGAAT
Organism: Laupala kohalensis; assembly: GCA_002313205.1. Taxonomy (NCBI): domain Eukaryota; kingdom Metazoa; phylum Arthropoda; class Insecta; order Orthoptera; family Trigonidiidae; genus Laupala; species Laupala kohalensis. The sequence goes on from NNCF01126132.1 coordinate 480,752, forward strand.
ATGGAGACCTAAGAATTTTGTATTTGTAACAGTTTTTAATTGTGTTCCGTTTAAAGAAAGAGAAACCTGGGGTAAAGATTTTGTGATACTATTGTGAAATGACAGACACTGTTTATATATTCGTGGTTTCCTGACCTTTGATTTCCAGTGGTTCCCAACGGTGCTCAATGAATCAATAGTTGCAGTATACTAAAAAGGTATTTACAACTAAATTAATTAATATTAAAGAAGCACTAAATTATGCTAAAAATACTATTACGATACAAATCACAAGTAAATAAAATTACAATCATTTTAAGTTCAAAAACAAAGATTGGCAAAATTAAAACTGCAACTATCCATTCAAGGAGAGGGAATACCAGGGGAATTGTATGTACAGCCCACGGCTCTACGTAAGAGGTATTTGAAAGGTGTACAGACAAAAAACGTCGCCACATATTTGTACAAAATTAATAATTTTTGTAAATAAAGCGCCCTACTGAAATTGAAATAAAAACCCAAGTATTTGCTGAAACTATTTACAAATGTTTACTCATCATCACACCATCCCACTCATTTAGTTGGTTGATAATTTCCATCCTGTGTGCTTGCAGTTACATTAACGACCACTAATTATAGTGAGAGAGTGACTCAGTGTCATTAAAGGAGTGATTCAAAGCGACACCTACAGCTTCATAACGGCACTGTAGTCATCACAATTTCCACGGAAGATAGAAAAACTCTGTAGTCTAATCAGCGTAGTTAGAGAGAGAGAGAGAGACGAGTCACGGAGGGAAGAGGACAGAGTGCGACTGTGGCGCCAGGGGTCAGTGTGGCGACGACCGTGAACCGCGGCGCTGAGTTCCCGCAAGAGCGGTGACGACTAGCAAGAGATAAACGGGTGTGAGCACGCGAGGCATGCCGCCAAGGTGAAGAGAAAGGAGCAAAGAAGTGGATTTATGGATGTTATTTGTTGAGATGAGGTTTCAGTGTATTTAAGATGGTTCTTGCGAGTGTGTCAAATCATTCAAAAGTCGAATTATCTCTTTGTTTACATTTACGTTCGCAAATCACTTTGTATTTTAGTTTGATAAATTTATTTTAAAAAAAATAACGACAATCTAATTTATAATAAAAAATATGAAGAAAAATATAGGCTATTATGATCTCGCTTGACTCTTTGCAAGCAGTACGGCCTGCCATTATCGTGTGTGCTCATGAAGTAGTAGGCAATGATGGACAGATCGATTCTATTCTCTTAAGAGACAATGTATTTCATCCAAATATTATATATTCCTTACATATAATACATGTATTTAAATATTTGGCATGTACTATTATTAACACTGTGTGGAAGCCATAATTTATATTGTAAGAGGTTTAGTTTTGCGTGTAAGTTATTGAATGTATGACAACAGATAGTCTGTAGTAAATGGTTTTATCTTAGAGTGTATTTCTGCAATACCATATTTCCAAATTTATTTTTGTTAAGTTGGAAGAACTTATTTTGTTTTTAGAAATTATGAATAATATATGTAGTGTATTAATTTATATATGTATTAACAGCGCAATCACATCAATGTCGTACCGCAGTCTAGGTTTTGTGAACCTAACCTCTCTAAAATGGATATTGAGGTTATATGAAGATTTATAATTGTGTTTCATTTTATCTTGAAATAAACATTCATATATTCATTAGACTATATATTGCCTAATTTCCTAAAAGTTGTGTTCCAAAAGCTAAATTTCGCACAAGCACATACTATTTCATCCATTTTATAAATTAAAGAAATATGTAACATTGAATTGTATCAACAGAAGAACTATTCTTATTTCAAGGCGTGGAAATTAAGTGTTTAAATAATGTTAGAATATAATTCTTATAGTCATCTAGTTACTATAAATGTAAAATTCTTTACAGAACTCATTGTACATATTCAACTTATTTAAATCAAACTCTGCCAAAATAATAAAAAAAACCAGCAAAGAATACACAAATTTGCAATTGTATATATTTTAACGTTTTTAACGTGTTAAAACTTTATTTCATGCGTGTCAGAAGAGAGAATAGAGACTTTCATAGAATGTATATTAAAATAGATATTTGCAACTTGAAAATGAGTAAAAAAATTAACAATATTTAAAATGACGTGATAAAAGAAATTGTATGGTCATGTATATGCTTTAGTTGCTGGACATTTATATAATAATTTTTGTTCTGTGTTTTCTTCGGTAAATCAAACTTTGTCATTAAATATAAAACATTTTTTTTAATAAATCAGTTTTGACTTGAAAGAAGCAGATAAAAATGCGTTTTTGAAGAAAACTATGGGAGTTAAGAATGCTATCGTGAGCTAATATTTTTTTAAATACACAAAACACAGTAAGCAGTATGTTATTATTGGTTTTTACTATTGCCAAACAATCAAGGTTCACTCTTGAACAGACAACAGAGTCGTGGTTATACGTGATTCTAATGTCGGATAATTGATGCAGATCTTAAAAAAACAGAATAAAAGGTAATTCGGAAACTACTGATCACCAAGAGATCTTCCCTGTATGAACGTTCAGTTTTCAAAGGAAACCGAGAACACATTTTTGTCACATATCTCCCAGGAAGCAATGTTAAACGCCCTCGAGAACCAATCAAATTTCACTTTAAAGGTAATCCTCAAGATAACTTGAAAGAAAGGAGTATCGTATGAACCATTTTTACGAGAATGGCATGAACAATTTTTAAGGATTGTCCAATGAGAATCAATCACACATGTCAGAGTCACCGGCGCAGAGAGCTGATTCTTTATACACATAATCCATCCTTTTTTTCCTGGAATTGGATGCCGGTGCGTCGTCTCTTCAGTGAACACGGTACATCATAAAACGATGTTCAGTTCATCACATCCTGACTTCACTAATAGCCAGCTGTCTTACTTTTTACATCCCATCATGAAATTAATACTTAAATTCACTACAACTTGACATGGTAGGGAACAACGGAAATATGGTTCAACTTTGACACATGCAAATTAATTAAGTTCACTTTGATTTCTTAAAGGAGTAGTAAAATCTTTTAATGATAATTAAAAATAGAAAAATATTTTAGCCCCTCATCTAATTCCCTCACATGAGTCACTGTTAGGTGGAAGAGCAGGCCTCATAGCCTGATCCTCATCTTAAAACAAAATAAAATAAATCTATTACCTCTATTATCATCTATCACAGCAATGTAGGTAAATAAGTTAATTAAAAGAAGGAATATAAAGTTTAAATTTAAAGACTCCATCGGCAAAAGCAGTGTCATGCCCATGCGTATATTATTATAATGCCAACTTAATGAAAATACAATTTGCCTTGAATTTGCGATAACTTAGCTTTTTTTTTCCCTTTCCAATGATCCTTCTTTCCCTTCATCAAAAGGTTAAGTGGAAGAAATTGATTTAGAAACTTAACTTAGGTCACTTGAATGAATAAGTAAAAATAAACAACGAATATAAACAACAATAAAAAAGAAATTAAGACAAAAAATACATAAGTGAATTACACTGATTCTTGTCTTGTCTCCTAAACACACCTCAACGTTAGCGAAGAGCAATGAGACTCCTCGACAATATAAGTCAATGTCCTCATACTATCAGCGCGCACTTCCTTTCAAACCCAACGTCCTCAGATGAAAAGCTCAAATCTTTCGCTCCAGAGTTCAAAAATCGTTACCGATATAACTCAATTTATTCCGTATGTAAAGTGGGTTTCGATGACTCAAAGACCTTTAGGTTCCGACTCGCTTGAAGCAAATGCAAGGAAAATGAATTTAAGAAGACTTGAAGTGATCTTGGAATGACGGCGCTTGTGCTTTGCAGTATCGGAGGTAGTGAATAAGAAGTGGCAATAGCGACAGATCTTACAGAAACTACAGAATCCTTCCAGTTAGAAATCAATTCAATGATTTACACAGAAGTCAATATTTCATTGTAACATTTAAGCCTAACGTTCAAATTTGTGTACGATACTCTACGCCAATTTTTGTGCATTGATCTTCCTCAAAACCATGAATAAATAAATTTAATGTCAAAAAACAGTACAAACTGCGTATGACCACGTGGAGGAAAAAAAAACTAATTTACTCTCTGGAAGCAAGCAAGGGACCATCCCATCAATTCCGATTAAGGACCCTAAGGTAGAGGCGGATTAAAAAATTTCAGCAAAAGTTCCTAGATAAGATAAAAAGTTAGCTGCGAGTTATAATACTAATAGAATGTCAATATGTTTGAAATTTTACGCAAAAAATTTACATGAATGAAAGAATTAATTCTTTCGTGTGCGGTATCTTCAAGTATTTTTTTTCAATTACTACAAGTAGTTTTTCTTAACAAAACCGATTATTTAATAAACACGTAACAAGTTGTTAAAACAATTCATGGGATAATACGTTACGAGATCACTAAAGTTTTGTATTAAAATATTATTTGTCAATTTTTGATTGAGGATACATCCAATATTCAATGATGAAACGTAATTATTGACCATCGAAAACCCGTGAGGAGGGTAGTGAAAAAGAGGTTTTTCATTCTTAAAAAACTGACGAATATGTGTAGAAAACATGCCACTAAGAAGACATCATCGACTTTTTGATTGAAATGTCATACGAAAAAGAATTATATTTCAGGTAAAATTCTAATAGTTTCAACCCCAATCTACGACCTCAATTGTTCATGAGTAAAATGAATCCACATTTCTTTCATTTCCAAACATAATCCTCCTTTCCGCTGCTGAGCACAGCCTCTGTTCTCGATCAGTCGCAGCCGATGCCTGCACACTCGCCCAGATGGCTGTCGATATCACTGAATGCCGCCTGGGGACGAGACGTCGATGCGCAATTGTTCGGTTGTCCGGACGCGACGCGTCTCAACGACCAGCGGCAGAGGCAGTCGGCGCCGCGACGTCAGGGGAGCAGGTAGACGGAGAAGTGAAGGCCAAAGATAAAGGTGACGTTCGTAACGAACAAGGGGCGGAATATGACAGAGGGAAGGAGATATTAGTGTCAGGACTCTGAGAGGAGAAATCTGGTTGAGGGAAATATAGAACAAGAGGACAATGTCATCAATAAGATCATCAGTAGTGTCTTTTTCTAAGGTTCGCAGTCCAACGTCTAGTTCGAACCATTTCCAGGCGTGATTAGGCAACCCGAAACGCAACTATGAAATGGCTATGAATAGAGAATAGTGGTGATGGTAGGAAGATGGGTTGAAATGTTCAGACGCAACCCGTGGTTCTTTTCGTACCTTTTAGGAGCACACAAAATGATGAAAACACCAAGATTTAAAACCCAGAACCATAGGTTTCAGAGAGTCATCCGCATCAAACTGACAACCGTCAGATTAGTACAAATAAAGTAACCAATAATTATACCACAGTAGTTTATGTAGCTTATAATGATTCGAGTAGGGTGAGAACAGTACGAAACGATGAAAAATGACCCTCGATGTCTCGAACATGTGTTGAAAAAGGAAATTGTAGCACGAATAACAAGGAATAAGAGCTAATTAATTAAGCATGAAATATGATTTTCAAACAACTTCACGATGATTCTTTTTCAATAAATATTGAAAATAATTGTATAATAATAATTTATAAATAATACAAATATATTATTTTATAAATAATATAAAAATAAAATGTTGGTGAATGTATTGCGTTGGGTACTTGACGTAACTTCTAACCCACGACCAGTTGTGACCCGAAGGGAATTCTTTTCCTGAATGTATAACTAGAAGAACATACAACTAGAAGGATGTAAAAGCAATCTGTTGCAAGAGGAAAGCATTCCATTGAGCATATCCGCCGACAATGAAAGCATATCCGCCGACAGTAACAATAGGAAATGGATGAATTATGTGTATATGTGTGAGAGAGAATGATTTAGAAAGAATAATTAAAACTAGTCTGAAGAGTAAAATCAGAAATGAATACCTAGATAAACATGGCCTAAACTCCAAATAATAATTTGGATTATTAAAAGTAATTAATTTATTAACTTCTCGAATCAATAATAGTATTGAAAATATACGGAATTTTAAAAAACTTTAAAACCAGTAAAAATTTTATTTTAAACATTAATGAATACATTTAAGTTATAATTTTTAAATATTTTAAAATGAATTAAATATCTTGTATACAAAAAGAGATATATCACTGCGCTGACATGTCAAAAAATCAGGGATAAGCAACTTTTAGGGTGGTTTAGTCCAAAAATGAGGTGAATAAAAATTATGGCGTTGGATTTTCTAGCGTTATACAGCAATTAATTATTGAATACCACGCGGACTTAAAAAGCTAACATAATCATTGTAGTTAAGGGTTGTAGAGGGTAACAAATCATTAGTGTGGTATTTATTAGTAAGAAATAGGTAAAAAATTATGGCATAGGTTTAATTGAATTCTGTCCATGCGGTCACGCTAACTTGAGGTACCTCGAAAAATCGAACGAATGAGGAACTTTTTCTTAAACAAAGATAAATACTGATATTATAATCCATGTTTGAGCAATAATACAATGGAGTAGAAATCTTGGATATTTTTTCTTTTGATTTCTGTAATATAATTCACATATGAAGCAAATTCTTTCACATAATGTAGGCGTTCCCATTGCGGAATGAAGCAGACGGTGTTTGATGTTCATTAGTTGGAAACTGACAGCGACATTGACCGTTTGGAGGGTGAGACAGCAAAGGGTGTTCTAGTGATTTGGGTGAGAGTGTGGCAACAAGCAAGTTCGATAAAGAGTAGGGGTTTATCATTGCGTAATTGTCACCGTAGTTGTTCTGCTGCCAGCGTTTCGGATTGTAATATCACTAAATTGTCGCTTTCAGTCAGGAGGCACATATCGCTGTATCAGTTGTTTGATTCAAATTAAATAAAAATGGTATGAGAGAGATGAGTCCGTTCACTTGGTTTTACCAACTTTTATTGAAACTTTACTCAAGAGCTATATTCTTCTTTATATCATTATTCTTTCATTGTCTACACATTTCACCATTGATTTGTGCAGAGAGTAGTAATAATTAATGTATGCAATCAATTCTGCATACAACCAACATTCTATCACAGAACTAATGACAATAATAACATGTTTAGTTGAATAACTACGAATATTTTGGTTCTAATCCGCTTGGTAATTTGTCTTCGAATTTGTTCCATTCTTGTAAACTACTGGAGAGAAATCAAGTTTAGTAAAGTTCAATTTATTTGTGAACTTGAGATATTTTTCAGTACATAATTGATTTTTTCCAATTCAATCCCAAGTTCGAATATTTACCAGTAGTGTGCTTTGACGTATTATGCTTTTTTGTTTTCGTGAAATAAACGTAAATTTAATTTTTCAATACATTTTAGTAAAATAGCCTAATACTTTTTACACACAGAAAACTAGATCATATTAATAAAGGACCAAAAATTGAGATAATAGTAAATGATAAAGAATAAATATGGCAGCTGGGTACAGTTTGAAGCTTACTTTAATTTGTGCTGAATTATGAGGTATAAAATAAGTTAAATGAGAAGAAAAAGTAAAGAGCTGTTTGTGAATTGCAAATTCAAACATTTCATCTCATGCTTTAGGATGCAATATGTTGGATTCGCGAGAAACATGATGCAGATATTTATGAAGAAATAAGTTATTCAGTTTAATCTTATTACTAAGCCGAAAAGTGAATCGATATCAAGATTGCAACATTTGGGAATAGCCAGAAACTACTTATCACCAAGCCAATAAACTCCGCTTGCTTACTTCGCTCAAAAGACCTTATCGCTCTACGTATTTCCGCTGGTCTAGTCTGCGCAGTGCGAGGAGTAGTTGATCGCTGGGCAGTTAAGGAAACCCAACGATTTACCCCCAGATAATTACATTGGTCGAACGATCCACAGTAATCGAATCGTACCGTCAACTCTGCTAGACTTAGCGCGTTCTCTGGGCTCCGAATCACCAGCAATGCTGAATATAGGGACGTGGGAAGAGATGCTCTTGCCCCGAGTGAGTGCCTGTTGACGCTCAAAGGACGAACTCGAATACGTACTTCATTAAGGTATTATTTCCGCGTTGACTGAAGTCAAGTTGCCAACTATTCACATAATTTGTTACTATTGGATGAGGACAGTTATTTAGTTACTTTAAAACTTGATAATACATTTATGATGTCGCTAGACTCTTTCTTTAACTTGGATTGCATTTTATTCAGTCACGTGATACGGCTACTTTTTCCGTTAGAACAGTATTTTCGACAGTTTTTGGTGAATTATTCTTTTAAATGCACCGTAACGTCAATACATTTCTATTTGTATTTGCTATGTTTTAGTAGGGTTTCTTAGCTATGTTAAACCGGTATTTTTGCTAGAATATAAAAAACAAACGAACCCCCGAAAGCTTCTCCGTATAAGTAATTTAAATTCAAATAAAATTTTGCGCTGTAAGAGTGTGAAAATTCATCGCCCCTGGATGGGTAATTGTTAAAACTATCATTTTAAACAATTTTGGGGGGTAATTAAGCCTAGTCGCTCTGACGGATAGAATACCTTAAGTAGTTCAAAGAGAAAGAGCCATCAAATTTTATAGTAATAAATGTTGCTACCACTCTTACGTACGATGTAAGTCGGAAACATAGCGTATCTGTTAAATTTCATACTCTAATACATAAGTTAGTGAAATATTTTATTGCGTTAGTCCTATACCTAACAAAGAATTTCATATTTCAAGCTACGCGTGGTCCGTTCTTATTTTACATTTGGGGTTTTCACCGTATTGCAAGGTTGCACTGTCTGGCGTATTCGGCAGTCTTCACACGTTTAAACTACTGTAACGTCACGGAGTTTCGGGACGCTGTCGGAGGAAGTTGAAGTCAATTTATTAGAGATTTTGGAGTTGATCTACCTCGTTAAGAAATGTGCAATTCATACGATTGTCCAGATGAGGTGATATTGTTGTGGTGACAATGTGAAAAAGAAGATAGTTGTAGTGACTTATTTCTCATTGGACATTTACGAATGCAATTTCGAACAACAATGAGTTCTATCGAGGAGGAGGACAACTGAATGTGTGGGTGGAGAGAGAACGAAGAAGTTGATGAGCGCGAGTGGTCAGAGCTTGAAGCTCAGGTTGAGTGCAAGAACTTGGGGACATGAGAGTGCAAAAGTGTATATCTTGTAATTCAGTGATGTATGGGTGTTTGATATAAACATTCCAAGTTGTATTCATATTATAACTAGTGGGAGTTTATTAGTTATATTAAATGTTTACAATTCCCAGTTCTAGTCGTTTTTCTGTTTTTTCGGAGGTAAAGCCAGTGGTGGCAGCGGAGGGCTACCCGATACCTAACAAGTATTTTTAATTAGGTATCGTAAATTATTTATCTGAAAGTCACAGTTTGGAAAGTGTAGCTTTTCGTGAAAAAAATTCAGCAGTGTGAAATCTGCTCGAAACTTAGGAACGCTACGGCCGCCGTTACACTACCCCAGCTCAGACGAAGAACCACAATAATTACTTGTAAAAAAATTATCCGCAATTTACCTACAAATTTTTTAAAAATATTTGCGCGTGCCATTAATGTTGATGCCTGTTTATTCGAAGATGCTATTTCATCAATGAAGTCAAGATCAAACTGTGATAGATGAAGATGGTGTTTCAACAATGAAGTCAAGATCAAACTGTGATAGATGAATTTGCTGTAACTGAAGTCTTGAGGTGCTGATTAAAGGTATTTGATCATGATATAAAATGCTTCAATTTAGTTATTTAATTTCAATTAAAATACTAATAAAATGAAATAATCGCTAAAAGAGTACTTTTGCTATTTTATAATACGAAAGCAATTACTACAGATAATTCGATATTACTTTTTTTTTCAGTAAAATGGAGGCAAGGGTATGTTCATTAGAAAGTTCGCTGCTATTCGAATGCTGCTTCCCGGATATCAATGTTCAGCGACAGAAGGACGATACACGAGAAAAGTCTTAACAATACTACTCTACGATAGATACATGACGAAAATTTGGCATCAACGTAACTGGACTATCATCAACAAAATATCAAATCTAGGACAAAACAAAACCGAAAACCCCGAATTTTGAACTAAAACCCAGGCATTGATGATTTTCATCCTTTACAATAATAAAATAACTTTAACTTGTAATTATGTGTAATTGATTGAATAATAAATGAAGAGGTGCTTTCATAATAAGGAACTTTCGATTTTAAACAAATATTTTTTTTTAATTGACTAGTTACTCTTTATTGAAAAGAAAAATAACTTAAAAGCACAATTTAAGAACAAAAGATCGAAACTAATCTTTGACATAGAAAACAAAGAACTGAAGTATTAACACTCTGACGAACACAGGATAATACTAGTTACAAACTAATCAGCTTAAAATTAATGGAGAAATTCTAGCTTACGTAATAGTAAGCCACACTTTCGCAATATCAGAAAATTTCGCAATGTCATATGCGATTGTGACGATTAGTTTAAGTTGCTTGGCGTATTTAAAAAACTCGGACGGTGTAGAAAAACCCGCTCGGACGCTCCCCGGTGACCCTTCAAACTAGGACAAATCCGAGGAAACCCGGACGGATGGCAACTCTATGCTTAACCATCCTCCATGGAATACAGGCAGAAATAAACATCTTGGATATTAAGGAGTGACGTGACTTTAGGTACCACGTGAAAAGTTAGCCATTCTACAATGAGACGAGAAGGCGCTCTAATACAGCATCGTCCTGCTTTTTTAGATAACTTGTTAAACTACTCAATCATAGACTTCTGAATTTATTGTATCGTTTCTTAGTGGTTGTTTCCAAAAATTAATTTTACATTTCCGTTATCTTTAAGTTTCCATAGAGCAGATATTCAAATGAACTTGAATTAATTTTACAGTAGATTAATGAATTTAGAGTTTTTATTAATTTTGATGAAATTATTCCTTTAAATTTTATTGTTTCATTCCGTTTTCTTGGCTCAAAGTATGAACTTTAAGGATGAAATAGAAGACGAATGAAACAGAAGTGTAGGAAAAGAAACTACATTTATGATCACCTACGTCAATGTCACTAAGGTTTCTCAAAATCCTTAAAAGATAAAATATCAGCAAATACATTACGGTAATGCAATATCTGTAACTAGAGAATAATTTTGAAATTATATATTGAAAAAGAAAATAAATTTTAACAGTTTATGAAAATGGTATAAACTGTAATATTGAATAAGTAATATTGATAAAATTCACAAAACTTTTCAATTATTCATGGTCGAAAGGAGATGATTTAAAATGAGAATTTGCTATATTTACTTGCTTTAATTATTTAAGTTTTGTTTTGGTAATTTTTAGTTACTTATAGACTTCTCTTGGAGTAAAGAGTGAGTACCTAAATGTACAAAGAATAAATATGTGGTGAGAGTTATTAACACAAAGGTTTTACAAATAATTTACATTATTTTTCTACCGTGTTTATTTTTCAACGTTCTTTTTTTTTTTGTGTGTGTTTTGTACAAAAAGATCTGGATGAGTAAGTTTTCTTGATGTGAATTTTTCTTCAAGCAAAAAGGAAAGTTCTTAATTACGTAATACGCACAGAAAAATAACTGTCAAGATCTCGGTCGTCAAAGATATCTTCAAAATTTGCTCATGGCAGTTTTCGGTTGCAAATCTTCCGAGTAAGAAGCAATTTTATTGGCTATTAAAGTTAAATGGTGTGGAGAATCCTTTGAAGTGAATTTTGTCTTGAAATATAGTAAGCCAATGTAATGAATAAATCATATTGATTTATCTTACATGACTTAAACGATTTATTGATGATAAGAATGCACCACAATAAATACATAAAGCAAGATCATAGGATAACATCATACACCCTAGATCTTCGGTAGAAATCGAACGAGGTTATTGATTAATGTTAAATATGCGTTGCTCTAATTGTGTGAATAAATTGCCACACATAAATAAAAGAAAGATTATCATTAGAATACGAAATCTATGAAGTTAAAATACTATGCCCTTCTCCACTCAAGAGAAACTAGAATCGAAATAAAAATTAAATATCCTCATGTTATGTATTCTCATTACGCTAATTTGATCTGGATATCTCTCTATGAGAACTCTCAAACTGATGTACGCCTCTATTTCGTTTCCATATTAGGGTTTTTCCGTTATACATATAAATTAAAGACTGGTTCTCAAATTATTTAACACCGACATACATAGTTTGTAGGTAAGATATCTTTACTTTGTATTTAGTTTACACACTGCTCTCTTAGGATATTGACCTGTGAAAACTTGAACGTCAAACCCCATTTTTCAGCTGTTTTAATTGGATTCACACTACTACACCTCCTAGGCATTTCTTTTTCGAATAATTTATCACAAAAGTTCTGAAATCAAATATTTCTGCCGAAAACAAATATTTTAAAGTAAAATAAAGATATATTTTAATCCTCTTTGAAGAAAACAACCCATCAAAAGCGAATTAAGTCGATTGTGAAAAACGATCCACCAAACATTATTTACTTTGGAATTTGTTACAGAACATCGACCTCCGTTTGTGACGTCACATCCGCGTATCAAGGACAAAGAGTAGGTCTTCCACTGTGACTGTGCCTTGCCCCTTCCTAGCTCTGGCTCCTCGATTTCCACGACATCAACTCTTTATTACTAATCCTTCAGTGTTCAGTTTAAAAACAAAACTGTACCCGAAAGAACACTTGAAATTCATACATAATTATCATGTCCAAAGGTCCAATTCGAACCTCTTATTTCAGTACTATGACCAGCATTTACACAGCTCTGCATCTAGGATTGAATGTGATAGGACATGATGTCTTGTGCCACTGGAGGGAGAAATGTATGGTGGACGAAAGCGAGCCACTCCGCAGGAGACCCAATAGAGTAACTGAATCTGTGTGTCGTCATACAATTCTCCACGTTCAGGTGTGTGTACTTACATACCAAGCTACCTCAGTACTGATCGCTACATACTAATTGAATGATAAAAGGTCGTTATTTATTTGAATCCGAAAGCAATCTTTTTTTGTTACAAAGTATGTTAAAGAAATTATTTTGTTTTTCTATTTCTTTTCCCGTTTAGAATGCAATTTCTATGCAAAAAAGGAATAGTTTTACAAATCATACAGTTGAACAATATTTTCAAAATATTAAAAAATCCACTAAATATATCTCTTTGTAACTCCCAAACCTATGCTCTATTTCGTCCTGTCTTGTTTATCTCTATAGACGATATTTCGCTTGGGGTATTCTGTTCTCGTGAAACCATCAATTTAGAACTTTTGGTCAATGAAATGAGCATTTTTGAGTATTATTGATGGCAATTATCAAGTATCCAGATATTTTGCAACTTTTGACGGCAAAAAAGGAGAATGGAAGGTTTACAAAAGAGTTAACAAGATATTAAATCGAACTAAAATCCCTACGTCTATTTTCACTTCATTCTTTAATTAAAACGTAGAAAAGTCAAAAAGTTGTGAAATTTTATTGTGGATAATAAAAATCATATTGTTATTAGAACAAAAAAGGAGGTTTACCCAGCCTCTCCGTATCTTTTTAATGAGTATTTCGTGAATATGTAGAATTTTCCGAAATATAACGCAGCAGAAACTTGCGGAATACTAAAGCGATTTATTTAGATTTGCGCGTAAGTATAAGTCAGGGGAGTTACAAAACGCAAAATATAAAAATAAAATTAAAAAGGAGAAATTTTGTTTTATTTTGTCCATTTCAGAATGTGACACACTGTCCAGTGAAATAACTAACGCCAACTGCGCTGACCCGAGCCGTTGGACCCGCATTCCACTCATGCCAACGTCGCCACTTCCGGTTGCTCTCTTCCGGTTGCGACCACCCTCGCTGAGATTCCGTCCAAAAGAAAGGAGAAAAATACGGCGGTGACCTATGCCTTGATTTGGGGTTCTGCAGTTAAAAGGGAGCGATACGTGACTAAGTGAAAACCTCGGTGGAAATATTCTTACGAAATATTGCCCAAGACATCATTAAAAAAAAAGGTAAATAAATAGGTGTTGCGAAGAAAAGATAATTGCGTTAGTGAGAAGCAATTTATATTATCATGTCATTTCTTCCATGATTTCTTATGTGTTTATAACATTTGATATGATTTGATAAGAGGAATGAAAGAACATCACAGACTAAGTAATAAAAAGGTCAGTGATAAAAAACTCTTCTTGTTTGACTATCGCTGTGAATCTTCTTTATTAACTAGAAGTGTTATATAGACGTAATATAACAATTCAAACAAAGGATGGGCTCTAATGACCTCTGATGTTGACGAGCCCTAAAGCCCCAAGGAAAAAAAAAAAATCAAACAAAGGATAGTGTGTCTGAAACCACAATCCTGTGGTAAAATGAAGTAATAATTACATAATCATCGGAGGATTGTATTAGTCTTATCTCATTCCAATCACAAGCATATTCACACATGCTGATAACCTAAGTATTCAATCAAACAGATTACACGGAACGATTTCTATCACGTGGCACATTTACATTTTAATTATCTCATTCTAATTCGTACAAACAAAGAAGTAAAATTTGGAACGGAAATGAATTTGAGACGTAGAGGAAAACAATTCGTTTCATCCTTCTTCTTTTATCTCCAACTTTTTCGCTTCCTCAGCTTTCCTGCCTCAAGCGTCAGCATTCTCTTCCCTCGGAGCATTCGCGGCGATTCATCTAAAGAAGTTACACAAACCTTGCGTCCACGCCAGCAATAAAGAAGTGCTACGCCGCTGGCAGCAGCGTTAACGAGGCACACGAGAAGAACATTGCGTATTTATTACGGAAGCCTATTAATGTTCAGAGGGATGAAGGAGGGCTTAATCGGTTAGTCTTCACAGATACGGTGAGATAAGCATCAAAACCCTTTATGAGAAAGCTTTTGAAATTGCTGTTTCCGAGGTTTCATTGTTTCATTTGTTCCTCCTCACCTTGGTACCGTATCAAAAAACAGATTACACACATTGTTTTTTAATCAATGCCACAGTGATTATTTTAACACAGTACACGAAAGATTATTTTAACTCTCAATTTAATTTAAGGAGACCATATAGAAATCTGAAAAATATAGTGTCTCTACTATCTTCTATAAATTAAAAAGTTAGAAGTTAATGAGAAATAGACGTTCTCAGTAATATATAGACAAAATATTATTGCAATGATTATAAAAGTTTCATTTACGAATATTACAGCAGCGTTCAGAATTAATGTCATACATGAAGGAGCGTAAGATGTAATAGTTTAGACAATTGCAGAAGGTACAGTTTTCGATACGGTTGTGAATCTTCTCTAATGTAGCAACGGACGTTTCACTTCAAGACTATTAGTGTCAATTCAGGAACATTTACGTTGTTATATAGTAGATTTTTTAAATAAAAAGTTCGTAGATATCTACTAAAAATTTGAGCTTATGGAGGAATACCCAAGTTCTGTGATTGGGGTGAAGATCCGAAAGCGTCGGGAGGTGAAACCCATCAGCAAGCTTAAATTAATAGGGCAGACCCACTAGAGAGAAGTGAGGCAATGAAATACAGTCAAATGAGAAACAAATTACAAATGATCCATGATCTTTTTTGAGAAGACAGAGCTTAGATGTCATCAGTCTGGGGTATGGAATATTTTGGAAAGTTTGATGCAAAATGGTACAGAATAATGAAGAATTGAGGTAATGAAATGTTTTACCACCCTTTATGAACAATAGGTCCACTTACCGAACACAGTTCATATACTTAAGACACACGGTTCCCTCATATTAAAAGATGGATTGTCTTGAACCTGGAAGCTCTCCTTCCCTAGATAAGACACAGTTATTGAGCAAAAAATGTAATGTATTGTGAAGAGATAAGGTTGATATTTCAACAAATCATTATTTTTATAGATTTCGAAAATATAAGTAGATTTATGTAGATTTCTAGATCAAAACAAATCCTGATAGTAATTCATTAAAATCATATTGTAATTGTAGTGTATGCTCAATAACCAACAAAAGTCAGAACATTTTCGTAGCGAAAATCAAGAATTGATAAACGTCTTTCTTCTTCCTAAAGCACTACATTGATAAAATAAAATGAGGTAAAACTAGGATGTGCTATTGTTATCTAAATTACTATACCTCATTTCATGAGAGCTTCGTGTACCAATTTCATAAAAACAACATTCATACTTCCGCAGTATCTTTGGGCGTGTAGCGGTCGCGTCGCAAATGTAAGCGCCAATGCAATGTTTTTGATGGCGAGCACAACATTCTAGGACACATCGCTCCTGAACAAGGCAACTCGAAAATTAATTCAATGATCACCCTTTATTTAAAATAACCATCGCGCGTTTCGCTGTCCCCCACACTCAGTTAAAAAACGCCGCGGCCGTTCAAATATCATGTAAATGAAACATTCCACCCACACACACCGCACAAAAATAACGAGCCGAAAAAATGTTTTGAGTTAAATTGATGACATCGTGACTGATTTAAATAAAACACTACGTCGGAGGCTTCCGAAATGCATCGGAGGCCTCGTTTTTATATTCGAGACGGAAGCTGCCTTTTTTTTTTGCACAACTGTTTGAAAACGAGCAAATCTAATTTCATGAAGATACAGGTCACCGTGAGAAGGAAGAGCACTTGAAGATAAGGGTGGGTGTTTTCACGAATCAATGAAGATTCTTTTTTTCTCTTTATTTCGTGCGCTCGAACATAGGAAACGTTGAGGTGTTTTTCGCATGACAAAAGTTCTTTTTTTCCTATTTCCAGCACTGGAATGAAATAGAATCTTCATATTGTACACTTGTCATAACAGTAGTTATAGCTGTCACTACTGAAAATTATCATTGCCTGTGCTTTCATTTAAGTAAATCAAGGGATTGTAAAACAGAAGTATTTCAGAAACGTTTGTAATAAAGAATCCATTGTCACAAAGTGTTTTTGTATATGTATATTCAAGCAAACGGGAATAAATCAATACTATACGAACTTATGATGCTGAAACTATGGTTACCCTTGTGAAATTGTATGTTCCCAAATTTTCCTCGCGTAAATGCTGTTATTATTTTTTTATTTATTCATTAAATATGATACGGCGAGGTTCAGACCATGACCTAACCGCTCCACCTAACCGTGAGTAGGGTAAGGGAACTAGGAAGGAGAGATTTTGGGTTGCCGGGGTTCTGAACTGACATTTGCCTGAAGTAGGCGAGGGTAATCTAAACTGAAACCCTCACTTAGTTCTGCTGAGCAGGGTTTGAATCCACGCTCTCCCGCTCAGCCAATGGGATTGTGGAAGAGAAGTCGCTACCACTAGACCACCGCTGTCGGTTTTGATGATTGTGTGGTTTCGGCAATTATAGGGCCACAAAACAGTCGAAACAGAGCACTTTGAGTAAATGAGACGCTAGAACAATCCATAGAAAAAGATGGAAAATAAATCGCAATTTTAATCGCAGATCGGAGCTATCGAAAAATATAATGAAGTAGGCGGATTTTGTTAGAAATTTTACTGGAAGACAGATGTTCATGGTAACAAAACGTTTACTTGGAACGTTTAGTTTAATAATTTTTACTTTATTCAGTAATGTATGTAAATTATTGGTTCTCAAATCAATTCTTTGAACACATATTCCTGTAACTTGAAGAAAAAACTGTAACAGGCGGGCTATAGACTACCCGCGCTACGCTGGAGTCCGGTGTCCAGGCGAGGAAAAATTTATAGGAAAATGAAATTTTAGTTCCTGTAATTTTCAAGGTATTATGTCCACGTTGACTGAAGTCAAGTTGCCAAATATTTACGAAACTTGAAAATATTCACCAAACTAGTTCTAATTGATTATTAATTCGCTGTGTTGATTTTCGCCGTTGGACAAGGACACCAGATCTTGTGATTTTAAAACTTGATAATAAATTTAGATTGTCGTTTGACTCTTTCTTTGACAAGGGTCACATTGTCTTCAGCCACGTGATTGTCTTGAGCCATTTCCGTTAGATCAGTATTTTCAACGGGTTTTAGTGAATTATTCTTATAAATGCCCCGTAAGGTATGAAAATCTGAACATCATTGCGTTCCTATTTCCGTTTGCCTTGTTTTAGTAGTTCTTTTCGCTATGTTAAGTCGTTTCTTTTGCCAGGATATCAAAAAAAGCAATAACTCACGAAAGTTTCTCCATATAAGCCAATTGTAAGTTAAAGTCAAATAATTCAAAATTATTCGCCGTAAAGGTGTGAAAATTCATCGTCATTGGATGGGGAATAGTTGGTACCATCATTTGAAACATTTTTGGGGGGTACTTAAGCCTAATCGCTCTAACAGATGTGATACCTTATTACAACTTCTGCGCATACCTCCATGAATAGCTTCTACAAATAAATACAATTTTCTGTATACTACATGATAAATGATAATACTGATTGTACTATGATGATACATCGACAGCGGTGATTTAGTGGTAACGTCTTCGCTTCGTCGATACAGCTGAGCGGTAGAGTGCTCAAACCGTGTCGGTCGAACTAGGTGAGGTTTTCCGCTGGAGTTACCCTGACTTACTCCAGATAAATGTCGGTTTGGTTCCATAAGTTCCGCGGCAACCCAACATCTCTCCTTCAAATTCCCTCTCCTAAGTCTTGGTCCCCCCATGGTACTTACATCTAGTAAGTACGTGTTTGGCAAACACGGGACCCCGAGCTGAGTCTGGCATTATTTTCACTTGTGTTAGGATCCTTCCTTTCTCTTTCCTGGCCTTCCTTGGTCACCTCTTGTCCTTTTCGATCTCGACGCTATTAGGGCTAGGGTATCTTTCATTTTTGTAATGTTTTGATTTTTGTTTTTGAGATATGTTTTGATATATTGTAATTCAAGAGGGTTTTTAGTGAGTATGGTTGAGTCATTCGGCGAGTTCCACACGCGAGGAGAGTCATGTTGGCTCTCGTTAGTGCGTAACTGCATTTTCCCTACCTGTACAGAATTTTAGGGCTCTAATGACCTAGATGTCGACGAGCCGTAAAGGCCCACAAAAAAATTCATGGTTTGGTGGAAGAGCAAGCCTAATGGCCTGAACCTCATCACGAGACATAAAATAAAAATAGAATGAATCCATGTACATCACGATATCAAACATAGTTCCTTAACAAAGGTAACAACAAAACTGCTAAATCCAATGGTGTCATATTTAAGCGACATTGACATAACTTTCCATCCTGAGAGGAATTACTACATTTTTCCAGGCGTAACAATACGGGGATAAGTATTTTTCTTTTTCTTTTTTGGTCATCCAGCTCTACCAATGATGTTAGTGACGAGTTTAATGTTTTTATTTATTGTTCGTACCAAAACATGTAAATTCATTTTACATCAGTTGTTACATTACATATTCTTTGTACTTAAGTAGGAACATATACTAGCATAGTAGGGAACAGCATACCTTCAACGTAAAAATAATCGTGTATTTAGTCCTTTTCATGTTTTTCTTCCAAATATTACTGAAATTTCTTGGGATTTCAGAATCCTGGGTTGAAGATTTGAAGAATTCTACCATATAATATTATGTTCAATTCATTCTGTATTATAAAAAGTAGCATAGAGATTTTTGGAGAGTTTGAATTTATATGATCGAGTCTATATTCGCTTGAGTACGTTCCACACCCTAGTTTGGTCACCGGACCTAATCCCTCGAAAATCTTAATACTAATTGGAGTCTTTTCATTCCCAACTCGGTGGTTTACGAATCAGCCCTACAAGCCAATGAAACAGGTTCGCCGCTGGTAAACAGCAGTCACGCCTCGTACGGAGGCTTATGACGTGAGTTGTGGCTGACGGTGATGACGGTGTTCACAACGCCACTGTAGCGTTGACGTCGGTGGCTTCGCGGCGGGCGACACGTGAGCGCCACAAAGAGCAGGAAGCGTCGGCGAAGCAGTGCTGCCAACGGTGTCGCGCCGGCGTTCCGGTTCCACGCGCTCCACTGCACACACGACACTCGCGAGAGACACACGCGCTGTACATCCGTACACACTGACTGCGTCTGCGGTCAAAGCATTGCTACGATAATGGTGCTCCTGTGTACACTCATGAGGTGTTCTTAAATACGGTCTCCAATCTTGGAATTTTTTACAGTTTTGATCGTCTGTTAGATATTGCATAAATATTATAATTTTAAAGTTATTTCTATTACCTTTGGAAGAACAATTATTTGGTGAACCGTAAAACATTTATTTGGTGTTATTGATATTCAATCTAGTATTGGGCAAAGGTACACCTAACCTTTTAAGGTTTTGTCACATCAATTGTAAAATTTATCAAAAAAGTATTTACCGTATTATAATTTCAAGTCATTTTAGTTTTTTATATTTAGATGCATTTCATCCTTCAAAAATTAAAAAAATTGGTAGCAATCAATTGAACAAACATTTGGGGGTCGCGGAAAAGAATCTACGAATTTGTCGTACCGCGAGGTTTAAAGGTTGGCGACCATTACATAGGATAATTCTGATGTTGACCTATTCGTAATTACCGCGGAAAGGAAATGAATGTCTAAAATGTTATCTTTGCACGTCAGAGAAGACTGGGGACTGGAACAAGACCCAAAAATGGATATTCATGAATAGTAAATTACCAGTTTTGCGAAAATTACACAACTATATGTATTGTTCGAAAGTTACAAATCAAAAAGGAAGTTATTCATAATTACATAATTTGCAACATAGGGACATCATTGCAGGGTTTATACAAGAGTTTATTAAATGTCACAAAAAAATTAACAAAAAGTTGAAAACTCCCGGACAACGCGGGGTAACAATAAGTTATATTCTTCGAAATCACGAAACGATCCATCTCATTAAACCCATCATGTAAAAAGGAAGAAAAATCAGATTCTGGATAGGGATGCACAGACAATATATGCAACGGTTCCAATATTAGTGCGTATTAGAGGAACTCTATAACATTTCGAATTAATGTTTCATACAAATATAGTAAATGTTTTCAATAACATAAAATGTTTGGATAAATTTTTGGCAGCATTATTCGGTCTTTATAAAGTAGTTGTAAATAAAACATGCAGACAAATAGTGAATACCAAACAAAAAGCAAGTTTTTCTTCCTTTTACTGTAATTGACTCATATGAAGACAGGTAATACGAATGATAACTTTCGGTCAGATGAAAATGGCGACGTGCCGGGAATCGAACCCAGGACTCCTTCTTTGATCGAAGGGATGTTAACCACTACATTACCCGTTCACCTTCCACAACCGTATACCATTTCCACCCAGACCTCAACCCCGGAAGACCTGAGACACATCCCCATACAGGAGATAAGTGCACCAGGCGACACACAATGCTTTGGGCACTTTATTACCGGTTTCACACGTACCTACGTGTTAAGGTTCGTCATGTACATATTTCTTCCGTGTACTCTACACGTGGAGAAGATATGTGTCAGACGAAAATGGCGACGAGTCGGGAACAGTTGTGTACAGTTGTGGAAGGCGAACGGGTGGTGTAGTGGTTAACACCCCTGCGAACAAAGCAGGAGGGCCGGGTTCGATTCCCGGCTCGTCGTCATTTTCATCTGACCGAAAGTTACCACATATCTTCTCCACGTGAAGGGTACACGAAAGAAATATGTACAAGGTAAAACGAATGTTTACTCCTTATCAAGAATACCCACATGCGTATTTCTTTAAAAACGTCTCTTCCAAAATTTTAATATCAATAAAGTTTCGGCACTCTCCACTACAGTAGGAAAGAGAAGTGGGAGTATTCATTAACTAAATGTACCTCCCGCCGAGCAAAAAAAAATAGTGTAAAGTCTATCACAGTTGAGGATATAGTGATAAACAGAAGAATTAAGCTAAAGAGATAGTGAGGAGAATTATCCCCGAGGCAACGACGAGAATAATTACACGGACTATCTCTTTGTGCTCGAGTTGAATTGCGAGATTTCTGCAAAGAGTAGGAGAGTCTCATTCAGAGAGAAGCTTGATAAAAATGTCTCGACTTATAATTTGACGTTCATAATTACACCAGTATTGAATAAAAAATTGTCAAAGAAGATCTTCAGTAATGCAGCCTGAATTAAACCGTCAGACCAGAGATGATGTACAATAGAAGTACTGTCTGATCATTCTAAAATGCAATGTCTTTCTTTATAACATGGGAGATTAAATAAGTATTATCCTTACGCAGAGTTAAGAAGGTTAAATTATAAATTATACTTTTATCCCAAATAATTTAAAAAGTTTTCATTGATAACATTATGCAATGATACTGCATAAAAAATAATACAACTTCAAATCATTAATTTTTTTTAATTTCAGTTTTTTTATTGATCAAGAAATTGGGAAATACAAAGTATATATTTGTGAAAAACTAGTTGAGTACTTACCTTACGACTATATATCACAATTGAGTCTCTAACGTTGTAACATTTGTCGATACTTTCTTACGGTATGGTATTCTTTGACAGCTAAGATATGATAACCACGAAATATAAAATAAGTTGAAAGAAGTGAGAAACAAGACAAATGCGAAGTATCATAAATGTTCATTTCACTAATGCTCTTTAAATATTCGAAGTTTGCCATGCAATTATAATTCTGAGTTACATAAGTTAACAGCTAGCACAGCGATAAACTTACGAAAAGCACATTACGCAAATGTTTATATGAAGGTATCATTGGCCATGAAAGTGTTATAATCTAAGATTCACGATGTTCATAAAAGTATTATGAAGTACAACATTACGAAACGTAATTATTCAGAGGAGGAAAATGACAGAACAATAACAATTTAAAGCTTAAAAAATAACTGTTATATATTTCTTCTCTAATTTGGGGTATATTTGGGGTATATAGATGTTTTTGGCATTTGTAGGAGAGGATCACACCACGGTACTCCTGATTTGCTGCATATTGTGAAAAAATACCGAGAGAAGTATTAATATAAATACATACACCTGAATGAACAAATAACATGAAAAGAACAAAGAAAATGCCTTCGAAGAGCCAAAAACTTTGTCCACAACATTTATATTCCAAAAATCATATTGCTACATTACACAAAATCATAGAGATTCAAAAATACAGAAGTGGAAGCTAGGATATTAATTATTCAAGAAGCGTGGAACATTTTCTTCATATTTAACTAATCGAAAACAATTTTAATGAAGCTGTTGCAACGCTGGGTGGTTGTGTAATTTACATAATGATTTACGCGGATTAGAGGTTATAACATAATGCATGATAGCTCATGAACGCGATCAATGCGTCATCAATTGGTTAATAGAGGTACTTAATGGATATCATGTATTAATTATTGAGGCACAGTAATTAAAAAAACACACATAAACATTAATTAGAGCTTGAGCAACAGTAAACTGGAAATCTATTACTTCAAATAAATCACGTTAGAAAATTATGATATATTATTACAATTTTATAAACGTGTTAAATATTTTCATTTCACGGAGAAACGTACTTACGTGTTTTAAAAACTAAAAAGAAAACCTGTAGAAATATATTATGTGTTCTAATAATTTTTGCTTTCTCATAATATAGAACAGAAAAAAAATATAATTGCAAAACAAATTAGGATGAAATATTTCGTCGTATTTTTTCCCAAGTGCCCTTGATAACGAGAAGGAGCCTTTGGGAATCCCTCCTGAGTTTATTCGTCTTCTCAGACTGTGTGCAGATTGTTACGAAATGATAGTGTCTATTTTACACATATTTCAGCAGCAGATTTTACTCGTGTTAGTTAGTGTTCAAATGGCGACGAGCCGGAAATCGAACCCGGGATCACCGCCTTGATCGCAGGCGCGTTAACCACTACATCACCCACAACTATACACCATTTCCACACGCACCTCCACTTACTTACAAATGGTGAACAATTGTAGAAGGCGAACGGGTGGTGTAGTGTAGAAAGTTATCACATATCTTCTCCACGTGTAAGGACACGGAATAAGTACAAATATTAGATTCAATTTCAATGACAGCTAGGTCATAAACCAATATAGATCTTAAAGCTCATCCGTGAAAGAACACTCTAAGGGAAGTAGTCTTCAGAATACACTTCATGAAACCGTGAAGAGCGGCGCTTCCGGGGAGTCTATTTTCGGTGACGAAGACGAGGGCATTTCGTGAAGAAAAGCTGGTCGTCGACGTCGTTGTCCGCGGCGGCGGCGCCGGAGTCAGTGAGCGAGGCGTAGTAGAGTGCGGCGGGCGCCGCGCCACGACGGCATAAGGCGCGAGTCCCGCAGCGCCGCCGCTTCCGCCGCGTTTCATTACGACGGCTGCATGATTAATGCCGCTTGAGATTGCAGTTTGTACTAATCCGCCGCAGACGACGCCGGCCCGTCTTGAATTATTAACGCTGCGGAGCGCGGACGTCTGCCTATCCTCCCCCCCACCCACACCTCCTCCTCCACCAAACGGTCTACTAACCCTTTTCTTCACTTTCTTCCTTGAAGTATCTGCATGATCATGATACATTGAGTACTCGTGATAATTTAATTTCTCGCGACCGTAAAGAAGTGAAATTGTCAATCCTAACTTGAAAGGAAAACGAACTTGTAAACAAGACCATGCATTCTTACAATTTTTGAACTATACCTTTTTTTGTAAGAACTACACTTTTTCGGATGTATATAACACATCTTTCTTCACTGTATTGTCATCAATTTGTACCCAAGAAATTACTGTTTCAGTATAGTTCAATATATTATGCGACCTTAATTGGGCTGTTAATATTTACGTTTGTATCATTTATTTATGCTACTATGTTACTATTTGTTAATTGATGAAGACCCGAAAATGGGTCGAAACTGTAAAGAAAAGTATCATAATAGCCATTGTGTATCATAATAGCATGAAGAGACCTGAAACGTAATTTGCCATTCACGAACCTCTTTTTATCTACGATATAACACTAACTAAACTTTCATTCTTTTTATGAGCTCAATAAGATTATATATATATAGCCCCATCCTGGCCCGGGTCTTTCTCCGTTTTTCCTTCGGGTAGAGGCGGATTTCTTATACAGGTTCTCTAGGCTTTGTCTAGGGGTGTGTTTATTGTAACAATAAATCGTGAATTTAGTTTTTTTTTCAACTCTTATGATTTTTAAACACTATACTCAGAATAATCTATAGTTCGATAATAACTTGTACATGTAAAATTACAAACATATTTGCGTTAAATTACAAACATATTGACATTATATATGTATTATAACTC
>NNCF01126132.1:506152-575104 GCA_002313205.1 Laupala kohalensis
GTACTGTTTTTTGACAATAAATGTATTATATATATATTCGAAAATTTACTTTATTAACATTCGCCGATGTATACAGCGTATTCCCATTTTCGGCAATACTTAATTAGTACACAGTGAAACTTCAGTAATTTCAAACTCTCGGGACCACTCAAAAATGTCGAATTATCGATAGTAAAGTTACTAAACCAAATAATACATTCGAATCATCGAATAAACGAAGTTTCACTGGAGTTTTTCTATTACAATATTGTGAAAACCATTGTTTTTATATTCAATTCAATGTTCAGTGTTGGAGCTGATGGTGCTTATGAAAAACTTGGTTAAATCTACACGTCTGTGTGTAAATCAGGCAAGCTAAAATTTCCCCCTTATATTATTCCATTTATATTTACAAAGATATACTTTCAAAGCTTCTCTTCCCAGTGAATTAACTTCTTTCGGGATAAAGAAATGGGATCTTGCGTTACTTTCATAAAGCACTTTAATATCCCAGTTGCTCCCAGTATTTGCCCAGTTATTTAGTAAACCTCACTTCTTCAGTATTTGCAATTTTCATACTTAATAAAAATACGTTTATTGTCAAGAAAGCAGTTATAAACTATGCTAAAAACTGCTTACGACAACGAGGATGACAATAATCTAATTTACTCCGCGAAAGCAAGTAAGGAACCATCCCACCAATTCCGATCAAGGGCTCTAAGGTAGAGGAAGATTTAACATTTCAGCACAATCCTAAGATAAGAATAAAAGTAGTTCGGTAGTTTATATTAACAGAACACCAACAAATTGGTATTCATTTGACACAAAAAAGTTATTTGACAAGTACGTATTATCATAAACTATAGATTATTCGGAAAATATTGTTTATAAATCGTTACTATTAAAATAACTTAATTCCAGATTAATTTATTCAATGGACGACGAACCTAGGACGTAGGCCTAGAAAGTCTCTTTAAAAATCCGCCTCTACCCGAAGGAAAATCGGAGAAAAAAACAGGATCAGAATTGATTTAAACCTGTATTTATAAACATGAATTTTTGTTGTAGGTAACGACAGGAAAAATATTACAACGATCATCTATCAATTTGATTTCATTATTTGTTAACTAAGTAAAACATGTTTATATTATATCTATAAGAAACACTTATATTTATATTATATCTATTGAAAAACAAGAAAGAAAATGCCTCCAAATATATTTGGACCAATAATGAAAGACGTGATATGGATTAAACGACCGACATCAGACACATACAAACATACGGAAACAATTACAAACAACTTTAGGAAAAGGAGAGCGAAGTTTTATGGACACATACATAGAATGGACCAAAACAGAATCACAAAAAGATTATTTGACATTACAAAATCCAGTAAAAATAAATCAAAATGGAACTGAAGAGGACCTCAGACAAATGCACATTACAGAAAATTACTACAATGATCGGGAAAAATTTAGGAACACTGTAAAGAAACATAAATTTGAACGAAATATAGCTATAAAAAGAAGAGGAAAGGAATAGACAGCGGAGAGGAAGAGAGAACACGGTGAACACATGAGAGTTTGGGAAGAAAGAAAGAATGGTGCAAGGACGTCATGAAGATGCTCAAGTTCAATCGCTCTCTTAAATAGGGAATGATCGAAAATAATAATAATAATAATAATAATAATAATAATAATAATAATAATAATAATAATATCTATAAGAAATTATTCATCGATTCGTTTCCAAGCTTATATCGTTCAAACGACAAATCACAGACCAGCAAGAGGAAGATCCGGGGGAAGAAAATGGATATAATGCTGCTTCACTTAACAGGTTTGTCTGCAACAAGGGTAAGAAAGAGTAAGTATAAAATCAAGAAAGTTTTCAGTCTACTATTCTTTAAATTGTCAAGTTCCTGGATAAGCTATTTTCCCTTCGGGTAATAGAGATACACCTTCGACGGTGTCAACACCAACTTGTGCCCTTTGCACAGTGCGTTGGCAATCCTCTGGTGGATGTTACGAAATTGCAAGAGTAGATGAAACGATGGATTGATTGTAATATGGTACGCGATAGAATTGAACTATCCATGCAGCTGAATACTAGAGAAACACTCACGTTAAGTTGTGGTGTATTGCAAGGAGAAAATGTTCTACGATTTCTCAAGTCAAACAATATTATGTTCTGAGCATAGGAATACGAGTCATTAGTCTTTTCTATAAAACCTCACGTTTAATTTTCTGTTTGGACTATCGAATTACTTTATTTTCACGCAGAAAACGAGTATTAGAAAGTTAAATGGGACTCTACCACAAGAGGAAAAACGTTTTGTTACAAAAAAAGTATTCCGCTACTCTCAGTTTCCTGTTCGTTAAGGACAAAGGCATTTTAGTCGGTATACGATATATCCCCCCAAAAAGTGAAGTTTTATTGTTAATGAATGTTTGAAGTATAATTTCCAATTTTGTTTCATAATAGTGCCAGCAAACGTCAACATTTATTTAAAGCGCTACACGAAGGGTTTGGGTTTTTAAAAACAAAGAAAGAAGATCTGGAAAGAAACAATGTTTTTTCTTACCAACACAAAAATGTAGTAAAAATAATTATTGTTAACCGAATATATTTAAAATTAGAGTAATTTATAAATGCGGTACTATGTTTTCTGGGATTCGTAAGGTTCAGATACGACGGATAGAAATGAGAAGAGAATCTAATTCAAAATTAAAGTAGATTATGTCCCCAACTCGACTACACAAGAAGGGAGTTTCATACTTACAACACGTCTCTCCTTTTATGTTCTCTTGATGTTTGGGGGCAAACACAGGTGTTGTGGTATATGTGACGTAGTAACGGGAGAGTATCACCATGTCTCTACGAGTCCCATAGCGCTGGAAACTTAGAGACTTCTTCAGGAAGCGTGAGACCTGAACCCTGAAACACTCCAAATGCACCTGGTGCACTCTCTATGGAACTGAGTTACTTCATCGAAGTAACGGCTACTGCCGGTAGGTATTTCACACGGATCCAATACTGTCTTGTGGGATTTTATT
Organism: Laupala kohalensis; assembly: GCA_002313205.1. Lineage (NCBI taxonomy): Eukaryota > Metazoa > Arthropoda > Insecta > Orthoptera > Trigonidiidae > Laupala > Laupala kohalensis. Next base: position 509,191 of record NNCF01126132.1, read on the forward strand.
CCATAAGACGGATTTGATAAAATGTGTTTACTTGAGATGTTGATACGTCGAAGGTATGCTGCAGAATAACCGAACAAAATAATGGGTACCACAATTCGTGTTAGTAAGCTATGGATTAAATTAAATGCACCTGAATTAGGATCAGATATTTATATACTATACTAATAGAGAATATAATAAACCCTCCAAATAAGCAATTTATACGTTAGTAGGTTTATTAGTTCAAATAGTTAGAGACAATCCAGAGAATCTTCATCCCCTAAATTAAAAAAGGATATCCAGTATTCTCAAATAAAGGTTGAGGATTGCGAGCGATGTTTCACCTTTATCATTGTGAACCTTTACAGGACGGAATAAATACGTATATTAGCATAAAAAATATAAATTCATGTAATTCGACGCTAATAAGCTAATTCATCTAAAAAATATTTTAATATACCCCATCCTGGCCCGGGTTTTTCTCCGTTTTTCCTTCGAGTAGAGGCGGATTTCTTATACAGGTTCTCTAGGCTTTGTCTAGGGTGTTTATTGTAACAATAAATCGTGAATTTAGTGTTTTTTCAACTCTTATGATTTTTAAACACTATACTCAGAATAATCTATAGTTCGATAATAACTTATAATTTACTAACATATTTGCGTTAAATTACAAACATATTGACATTATATATGTATTACAACTCGCAGCTAACTTTTTATCTTATCTAGGAACTTATGCAAAAAAAAATTGATTCCGCCTCTGCCTTAGGGCCCTTGATCGGAATTGATGGGATGGTCCCTTGCTTGCTTCCGGAGAGTAAATTAGTTTATTGTCCTCCACGTGGTCATATGCAGTTTGTACTGTTTTTTGACAATAAATTTATTATTATTATTATTATACAAATGACGAATGAAATCTGATAAGTATAGAAAAAATATCAATCTGGTGCACGAACAAAGCAGTCGAAATCGCTACCTATAATAATAATATAAATAATAATAATAATATAAATAATAATAATAATATAAATAATAATAATAATATAAATAATAATAATAATAATATAAATAATAATAATATAAATAATAATAATATCGATAATACCAATTGTGTTAGTCCTCATTATAAATTTTTATCAGAAATCATTTTATTATGCGGTATAAACTAGGATGCAACTCGGTAAAACAGAACTATAGTAATAAACTTGCACTTATACTTTATTGGTTGAAAGTAAAAGTAATGTAAGGACGATGTTGAGCTCTGAGGAATGAGAAGTGAAAGAAAACTCACAAGAAACTAGATTTCCGTAATGTGAAAAGTACAACTGAATGGTATAGACAGAATTAAACAAGCTGCTATCAAATTTCTAAAATTATCAGCAAATTGTTTATAGTGATTTCATTGTAATGGTCGGTGAATTAAATGATATTTTCGTAAAGGGTAATTCAATTATTTTACCATTTTAAAGCCATTCAAATGCCAAATTTATGAAAACTAGCTTTACTGCAATGAACTAAATGAACTAAAATTGAAATAAAAACTAACATTCTCTACGACAATATGAACATTACTTTTATTTAGTAAAATTATTTTATTTATCTGGATAATACGGCAGATACTACTTTCCCCCGTCTTCTAGTTCTAGGAGAGTTTTACTAGGTTTCACATTGAGCATTGAAGAATGTCAACAGGACAGTTGTGAATAGTATACGATAGCACGCAAAGGAGAATCACTTAACTCACCTACAGTATTGTTTATTCCAACTCTGCTAGATACATCACGGCCGTAAATTTTCTAGACTGATGAATGACATCCTTCTCAAATGAGTCAAGTAGCTTCTTTTCTTGATGTAATTTTTAGATGCTTTTATCTCAGGAAGGGAAAGGTAAAAGATGAAATAATAAGTAATCGCCGACCCATATTTTAATGCTCTAAAGCAGCGATGCTTTAATCCGCGGGCATTTTTGTATACACTTTCGATCGATCCGGCCGGCACGGGATGGGATTTGGCAAAATGATGCCCATCGAATTACACTATGGGTCATATATATTTCTGTGTACTGCGATATTTTGATTCTCTCAACAACAAAATTTAGCTTATTTCAGTCAGGAAAAATTAATTATATTTCTTTATTCTTAAAAAAGTATTTTTTTAAATATTTAGTATTATAATAGAATGTGTTTATATTGTAATCTTTTCTTAAGACAATTTTATATTCTTCTCGCACCGGACATTCCATTTCAAACATTAGGTCTGTTAGAATAAATTTGCAACAAAGTCATGTGCTTAAGCGTCTGATGGAACATTTCTTATAAAATATACTATAACTTGCGGGCCGTAAAAGTAAGTTTCGCGGGCCACATGCAGTCCGTACAGCGCTCTCTCAAGTACAATACTTTATTTGAATGATTTACTCCGTCCAGTTATGCAGAAAAGGAACTAAACATTTCTGGGGCAATTGCATATTAAGGAATATGATGGTTGTTGAAATTTATTAAAGAGCATTTCATATCTCAAATATATGACAATTCAGCAGGTTACCCCAGTGCACTGTTTGTAGAGGTTCAGATAATAAAATCGGGAAGTGGAAATACAAAGATTCGTCATCATTCACAACGATGCTGCGGTTTACGCATGTTGCGTTTGGGAAGCTTGAGATCAGCCCACCTCAGAAGCGGTGACTAGAAAGCGAGAGTACTCACGGGACATCTTCGAAGCGATTAAGTCACCGAGTCCTCAGGGTCTGCCTCAGCCACGTGGCAGGCGCGCCTCCGAAATGTACTCCTCCACCCTGTGGCGTAGCTTGGCAGCCGCGGCAGCAAATGTACTTAATTAAAACTTGGCGGGGCGGGGCGTAAATCATTCACGCACTGGAACTTAGGTGGAAAGCAGGGACTCTGCAGGAGTTGCAATGCGGGTCGTCGTAGCCTCTTTGGCCACGACTGCGGCCTGCCCGGAGCACCTGTGCAACAGCGATGGAGTTTCTGCTTCCGTGGCTTAGTTCGGATTTCGTCTACCTCATTTCTTCCTCTCTTCGGCGTTCTCCTCCTACTCCTTTGTTCGACTCTACTTACTTACTCACATACTATTCAATTTCATCATTTCTTTCTCTCCTTATCTTTAGTTATTTATTGACTTATCTCTTCTTCTATTTTTATAATGTTAGCTCCCAAGGTTCAATTTTACATAAAATTGAAAAAAGAAACAAAACTCCTTCAAAAACACTCTTACAAAATAGCAATTTATGATTTATCTTCATTATTATAATGTCAAAACTAAAATCTATTTCCCGAATTAATTTGTCACATGAAATGAACATCTTAGTAGCACAATATTATTATTTAAAAATAAATAAATTGAATAACTTTAAAAGCTAACGCGTATCACACAGTAAAGCAAAATATGAGACCGGAGAGTGCAGGGTTAATTGAGTTAACATTATCGTAAAATATGTTTTTACAATCCTTTTCCTCAAGGGATATCCCCACGAAATGTCAAACACGTCAAAAATGTCATAACTCACAAGTTCCGTTCCTCAGTTATACAAACACCGCAGACACAAATCTTAAGGAGAGTAACTCAACGACAACGAGCCCGTTAACTGCTCACCTCTCCTGTTCTCACATCAGCAATGCAATCAGAGCCGACTGCTTAGCGAAGCAGTTCCATGCGGATAACAGCGTAATAAAACTGGTTTATCTCGCTTTCAGTCCTTCCATACAATCTGAACCAGTCGACCGATACCAAGCGCTTGACAAAGGGAAGAATCGGAAGAGTAAGTACCCACAACTTCCCACATTAAATTTCCTCGCAGTCAGTCATTGCATCATCTGCTCTGGAACCATTTACAAGCAATTCCAGTCTACAGCTTTTCTCCTCTTCATCCTCTCGAAAATGGCTGATCCCTATTCTCTGGGGAAGAAAATGGGAAAATAAAAATTACCTACAACTAGTTCAGAATAAAACTACTTATTTTTTTAGAAAAACAACAACAAAAACAGTTTTCCATCGGGTAGAGGCGAATTTTTTATTCAGACTCGCTATTCTATTGCCTAGGGACGGCATCTATTGAAATAATATATCTCGAAATAAGTGTTATTTAACAGTTACAATTTATAAACAATAGTTTCCGAATAATCTATAGTTTGATAATAATACGTACTTTCGAAATAACTTTTTTTGTGTTTTATTGAATAAAAAGTTTATTGGTATAATGTTAACATTATAACACGTACCAAACTGTTTTGATTGTTAGGAGTGTGCTGAAACGATAAATCCGCCTCTGCCTTAGGGCCCTGGATCGGAATTTATGGAATGGTCCCTTGCCTGCATCAGGTTATTGTCGTCCACGTGGTCATACGCAGTTTGTAACTGCATTGCTGACAATAAATTTATTATTATTTAGTAGTTATCTCGTTGCTTCTCCAAAACAAAGATTATTTATTTCCGTTTATACCGAGGGGAGGTTTTTATCTTAAATGAATATTCACGGTTCAACATATTTCCTCATCTAAGGAATTTATAATATATTCTACATGAAGTCACCGAGGAATGCATCAATTTAACGATTTTATTCCTTCTTTTATGAAGAGTAAAACTAAAATGAATCTTCAATCTTTCAGGAATGCGAGTCCGAAAATCGAAGTATGAGTACAAAGATTTTTTTATATCTTTACTATCGAGAGAAAAAAAAAATCGGACGTTTCCTGTGCTTTCCCATCAGGAGTGATAAAATTGACTATGGACACACATTCCCGACAGGGAGGCGTGAAGACGCGAGGGATTCATGAGGGATGGTCGGGGGTTGTTGGGGTAGGTGGGGAAGGGGAAGACGAGTGTGGTTGCGGGGACCTTCCCTTCCGCGATCCCTAATTGATTGATGACGGTGGGACGCTGGGGAAGGATGGAAGGGTGGGAGAGTAAGGGAGCACGCGACGAGGGAACTCTCTCTGATGCGTTTAATCGTCTTAGAGAAGATACTGTGTCGAGGCGAGAGAGGGAGAGAGACAGAGAGCGCGGGTTGTGGGTGGAGTGTTACGGGAGTGGGGCTGTCTCTTATACACATCTAGATGTGTATAAGAGACAGGNAGGTTGCAATATGTGCATGCGACCACCGCATTTTTTAAATACTTTTCGTATGTTCCTTTGTTAAATAGATTCATACACATGTGACATGCAGTATTAACAAGCCACTGGACTTCCTGAGGAAAACTATGTAACCTGTCAACATCGTTTGATTTTCGTGAAGATTCATTCGTATTAATATAAACTACACAAAAATATACATTCTTCTCGAATCGAGTAGTGAAAATTTTCCTACAACCTCTAAAAATACAGTAATTACCAGTTAAACAGGTAATACAATGTTTCTGAAAATGCAAGTTACATGTGTGAGTACAAATTTAAGAATTTAGATAAATAAGGGAAATTAATCAAATGTCGATGAACTTAAGGTAATTATTTTACTTTTCCATTTCCTATTGTTAAACAACATCGATTTTTATGCTTATGATGTAAAAATAGTTTTTCATTTTATTTATGAAGTGTTTTAATAACACATTGTATCGAAGTTGAATACTAAAGCTGAAAGTTGATTACATAGTGTCTAAGTATGCAGTATATGGAAATTTACGCAATTTTGACTAAGGTAACCGGACCTGACATAAAAATCAACATTTCGTTAAAATCATTGTTTCCATATTCTCTGTTAGATGTTATTCAAATTAAATCCAAAAATAAATATGACAGTAAAACAAATAAGAGCATAAAATTGGGAGTGATTTAAATAATGAATATATTGAACATACTTATTATCGTAGTCCAAATTGCCTCCGCATGGAATTGTTTGTTAGAACACAATTTGTATTTCCAGTTCTGCTATTTTAAAGAACTGCCCATGATCAACGAATGGAGTTCTATGTTAAAAATGGAAATATATAGCTTTACTTTATTTAGCATGCAAATTGAAGAAATCTAAACTAACCATAAAATATTGGATCTCAAAATGCTGAATTGGTATTGTTCGAAGTCACGATATCCTCAGATATCTTCATACCATATCTGTATCTTTCTATTTATCAGTCGATATACGAAATAAATAAATAATTGATTCAGACAAACAAATATTGGCAATTGGAATAAGTAAATATAGATACACATTATCGAGGAGCCTTTCGTTTGAAAATAACTAGGTAAAATTTTCTAACGTTCGAGTTTACAGAAAAACCAGTACTTTCATATTTGAAATCATATTATATTTATAATGGATATTCCCAACTTCCCAATTCCTAATTATATTTATAATGGATATTCCCAACTTCCCAATTCCTAATTTTGATGGACTTTTAGTTTTCAGAATTATGCCTTTATCAAAATAAAGCACAAGGTACGCAATAAAACAAACAAACAAACAAACAAACAAACAAAATGTCACGAAGAAAGTTACAAATATAACAAATGTAAACACTCTTCAATGCTACTTCTTTGAAAAATGGAAAAGAAAAAAAATATTCTAACGATCCGAATTCGTTAGAGGATTTTATGATATTATTTTGAAACATGTGCGGTGAATAATGGCTCAAATAGAACCGAAAACGCTATAGGATACTAATTTGAATGAGCGCCAAATAGGAGCGCGTTCTGTGAGGTATAAGACGCAGATAGAAACTTTGGAAATCCAATTGTGATATTTGGAAAAATGTGAGTACACCTTGTGGAAGCTAGCGACGCGAAACTTGTTAGAGATAATTGATTGGCGGAATGCACCGAGCGATAAATTTAAATTGGAGTGGGGAGAATTGCTGAGAAGGAGGAAATGCGACAGGTATCGTTCTCAATCTTACGCGGCTCATCAGAGGGGACAGTTCGGTCGGAATCTTACATGAATCGTCAGAGAGTACGATTTGAGTTTAATATTTCGTGAAGTATTGTATCGGACGATCCGTGGATCAAAAGAAAGAACGTAAGAACGCAGTTTGAAAGAATCATATTTTGTGGTCCGTACCGCAATTGAATTTATTAACGAAGGGCCGAGACAGCCGCAAGTTTGAACGCGTACGAAATATTATTCGAGGGCTCCAAGTGAAGCCATTTATGCGTTGTAAAAGTTTTCCGAAATACGTATTGGACGTAAAACGAAAACGGTAGCACGTCTGTGACTGTATTAACTTGCCAGGAACTCGATTGAGGACGAACGAACTCTTGGAGAACAACATCGCGAGCAGTCGGTGGTTTCAAGGTCGCAGTAAAAGCAGTGTAGCAGCAGCGGACTTCGAGTGGTTTCTGGCACGCTGATTTTTGGACACGATTTCGAAGAACGTATTCTGGGTGTGAGTATACGTCTCTGTGAGACGAACATTTAAGCGCAGTGATTTCAATGATTAGGGATTTGCATTCCTCTGTAATTCAGTGAGAAGCAAGTATCTTGTATAAGAGAAAGTCTCATTGGAATCGAGTCTGTCGTACTTGTTTTAAATTTTGTTATCCGAGAAGAAAGAAGAGACAAGAAGGTGTTAAAAGAACTATTAAATTTTCTCTGCCGGAAAAGAATAAAATAATGCTCATAGCGTGCTTGTTTTGATTTTTTTGGATAAAGATTTATTGTATAATTTGTAAATGTGACTGCACGGTCATATTAAATGAGCTAGATGTAATATTGCGCAACAAATTGTAGGGTATTTTTTCTATTGTATTGTGTTGGTAGCGAATTTGTGTTCATGTACATTTTATGTAATATTTTATGCCAGGAAAATAGAAGAATAAATTGTGGTAAACACATCAGAAGTACCGAATCCTTATTTTTTAATTTATAATTATCTTAATGCACGTCGTTGTTATTCCGAAGAAAAAGTGCATTAGAATATATGTATATTACACTATATTTTCTATAAAATATCCATCTTCTATTGTTGTGACATACTGAACACAAATTCCTTGAGTGAATGCAAAAGCAGCATTACTCTATACCGGCTGGAAATAGTAATTCTAATTAGTGTTCTCTTCTTCACTTCCTTGATGTCTAACACAAAAAACAATCCTTGCATCGATTTTGCGTCGTGCACAACAAAAATGTATCGTAGCGTTACAGAAGAGAATAATAAACCAACAATACCTTTTCTACGAAGAAATCTTTACAAGAACTCAAACTCTTCATCTCGGAGACGCATAATTTAAAATGTGAGAACGCATTCGCATTTGTCTTTTTAAGTTTCCTTTCGAAGGAATAATGGGAGAATGTTTATTTATAATACTTTCAAAAAGACAGGAGAAGCATCTCAGAGCGTCCGTTTGCTTAAAGAATAAGCAATGAATGAAGCAAATAGACCCGCAAGAGCGTATACTCACTGCACAGAAAAGAGGAACTTTCACAGTCATCTCACATAATATATAAAAAAAGAGAGAGAATGCAGTATAAAATGTTATATTGAGAGGAAATATCAGTTCTTTTTGCATTTGAATAATTTTTGCAAAGAATTGTTTCATCATTAATCTTTTATCTCACATTATTTAACTAGTTAATTTTACCACGTACATGAAACGATGGAAGTTTTCATTGGTTTTTATTTCAAAAGAAAAAACTGATAACACGAACTATTTTTCACTAAAATAATGTAACATTTGAACTATAATAGAAATGAAAAGTTAAAATCATGGATGCAATTTATTTCATTCTCATCATAAAGTATCTGAAGACCATAGAAATAAACACATTCAATTATCGAACCCTCACATATCATGAGTGGATAACTGTAAAGGAAAACGTCGTGATATTTCTTACAAATTGTGAGATATTTTCTATGATAGTGCAGTATTCTCACAATGTTTATGTTCAATTCAAGAACTTATTTTTAGAATTGCAAATTGTTTTCATTCAAACTTTATTCTATTTCCGAAGCGTATTTCGCAGTATTTTATTCCAGCTCCATAATCTCTTGCGACGCCCTCTTCAACATACTTCGCAATGCATTTTCCACATATAGCAACGTCTCGCTATTTCTTTACCCAGCATGGATGCCTCCTCCCACTACTCCATCCGCTTAACTCATTTCCTCTCCAGTTCCACCTGCCAACAGCAAAGCGCCTGTCCTCAGTGCCACGGATAGTGTTCACGACCTGTCACGAGGCACCAACCATCGGCTCCTTCCTGGAGCGCGCCATCGTCGGTGGCTTTCTGCGCCATCGTCGGTGGCGCCGCTGCCGTCGACATTGGCGCCCCGCGCGGAGCACAAGCGCAGCGCGGAAATTGAAATCTCGGGCTCGCAATACGCAGCCGACATCGAAGCGGCGCGATGGCGGAAAGCCGGGTCAATCTGTGAGGACGGAAAGCGGAGGGAAAGGAACGAGAAACTGCCAAAGGAAGGAATTGAAGATGAAACAGTTTAAAAAAGAAATGCAGTAGAATCCCATCCGAGACTCGAATAGCTGGAATTCCGTATTATCACAAACATACATTGCAGACTTAAACTGCCACGATTGACAGGTTTTGACTTAAACATAAATTCAATCATGTTTAAGCAACTGTCTCACGATTAATTGTACGCAGTAAAGGTAAAAATAAAGGTATGGATCCATACACCTATTTTTAAAAAAATCTAAACAACTAATCATCACTCGCCCAATTTTCTAGTAATATGCGTACGTCGTGGTTGAAATAGTATTATGGAGTTAAAATAAATCGGAAAAATAATATAGACATAAAGATATAAAAGTTGATTGTGCAAACCACAATATAATAATTCAAATCTTTCTTCCGTACACCTACGTGGCAATAAGTTTCATAGTAAAACCTAACAGGCCATAGACTGCATCTGCAAATCCTTTCTTGGGGAATGAAGAAGAAATCTCGCAAATATTACTAAATGATAAACCTGTGGTAGCTGAATATTTCCGAAGGAGGATGATATAATTCATCATTCAGTTCATCACTCATAGGAAAATGTTTATCGAGGAAAGTAGAATGGTATTTAGACGTGGCGTAGTGGCATTATTTTCGCTAAGTGGAAGATTGGGGGTTCGATTCTCGCTCGGCTGACACAGAATGAGGTTTTCAGCTGGGATTTTCCCAATTATGTCGGTTCGGTACCTTACATTCCTCGGCAACCCGACATCCCTCCTTCCCGATTTCTTCACCCAAATCATGAATTTAGGTGGGAGAGCAGATCTAATGACCTGAATCTCGACATGCGTTCCCAACCTGATGCTCGAGAGCACTATTTGGGATTATTTACGTATTATCAGGTGCTTTCCTCATGCGAGGCTAAGTAGGAATAATATTGTTCCTGTTCAATTAGGGAAATTGTTAAAAAATTAATTTTTGAACTTTGGAAGGGGGCACCCTCCAATTTTGTTTCATTCCTCAATATAAGACATCCATAAACAATTGAGAACTTAGAAATATAGTTTAGCTTGTAAACGAAAACTGAAATACATTTTTTTATTTCTAAAACGTTTATGGAACTCATATTTTAAGACAAAATGAAGTGGAAACATGTCTCGTCCAAATGATGCACTTATTTTTCATGGTGCTCGCGTATTTGATGTTACACGAAGGCGGCTCACCTTCTCAAAATGGTTGACAACGCCTGTCATAATTGATTGAACTCGTTCAGCAATGTACAGGGAGTACAGATAATAAATTGAGTAATCATACGTTTGTCAAAAAGCAGTTACAACTGTGTATGGCCACGTGAAGGACAATAAACTAATTTACTCTCCGGTAGCAAGCAGGGGACCATCCAATCAATTTCGATCAAGGGCCCTGAGGCAGAGGCGGATTTAACATTTCAGTACAATCCTAAGATAAGAATAAAAATAGTTCATCCAAATCAATACTTTATTATTACAATTCACATGAAATTTCAATCTAGACCAATATTTTGTTATTACGAACCACGCACTGATCAACTGTCCAAACATATTTCAAGTATGTTCGGAAATTATATCTCGTCGGTGTGTTATGGAAGCAAATTCCGCGGACACTATTTCGCTCAATTCCGGGCGTTTCATATCCTCTTTGGATGCCGCTGGAACGATGCAACGCAAGTGGACACACACATCATGTTGATTATGCCAATCTCTCGCGCTTCACCTGCAGTCACAGTCCACCGCTGCAAAACATACAGCGATCCTCAGTAATGATTCCGTCGGGTCAACAATGCCTAACTATGTGAAATGCATACGTTAGAGAGCATAATTCTGACGGCAGTGTTGCGTGCAAACGCGGACGTGCTGGATATTATCAACAAATAGGGACAACCGCTCCGAAGCCGACACTGTTACGGCGGCGTAGTGATGCACAGGTTTGGTGTTCCGAAGTGAACATATTGTTTCTCTTTTGCGTGGTTTCCTTGTTTGCTAGAGTAGTTCTCCTTGATTGTACGCTTTATACACACTTGTATTAGCTTTACTGCCAGAATTGTACCAACTTAATTTTAAGAGATTTGCAGAAGAAAAATTGAAAAAAAAAATTGAATCTTTGTAGGAATATTTCATGAAATGATTATAAGTGTTCTTTATTAAGTACTAGTGTACTATATACTTCAAAAATTAACAAGCATGTATAGGTTAATTGTATTTCTAAGGAATTCAAAATCTAAAACATGAAGAGCATTTGTTAGACTGAAACCAAGTTACTTAATCCACGGATTAATATGATAAATACATTCAGGGTGTCATTTAAAACTATTTTTTTTGGTGTGTGTGGGGAACTTTCAAGAACGAATCTCAACAATTTCCGAGATTCTGTTATGGAACAGGAGACACAAAAAAGAATTTTATATATTTTAAATATACTATAAGGTGAATCCCTAACATAATCGTAATACTAAAAATGTAACAAATATTTTTTCTTGAAGAAGTAGTAATAGACGATATGTATCTCTCATCATAAATTCAAAGTCTCTGACTCCATTGATACTGTGCAGTTATATAAAATATTTTTTGTATTTGTCACTTCGATACCTAACCTACCACAAAATGTGTTGTTCATTTAAGAGTAAGTAATCACTACTGCTGTTTGGCTAGACTTGTACAGGACACGAGTGATGTGACGAAACCCAAAATGGGAGCGCCGTTTCATTGTTCGCATATGCGAACAGTGATGCCCACTTCCCACAGTTCACACAGTAATTGTGTGGATATGAGAAAGGGATTGTCCCCTCCACCACCAACAACTTGCATGAAAAGTTTCATCACTAATCTCACCTCCTATATTTAAGTATTATAGGGTTTCCATCTTCGTTAAACAGAGATAAATGCAAACAATCCATATCGAAAACTATTCGTCATTGGGGAGATGTATTTTTTTAAAATTCCAAAATAGTTACCCCGCTGCCTCAAATGACACCGCTGCACTAGGAAGCTTAGTTTTTTGCTGTTATTTCTGTTTTAATTCTCGGTGAATTATATTACCCTTACTCCTAATAAGGTTACAGGATATCCTTCTACAGGAAACTCGTTCGTTGCTCAAAAATAACATGAACTTCCTTACCGTAAAGTACCGTCCAACAAGTAGTTTGTCGCACAACAAGGATGACTTCCCGAACGGAGACTCGCATAGTCATAGCAAACTCCATAACTTCACGCTTCAGCTGACGTCCGGACAGCAACGCAGAAAATTGTGTTCCCGCTGCGACCATCTGATAAATTGCTTGAAACTCCGCACGGATTTAAAACGGCTCACGGAGCACTGCGGTCGTAATCTTCGCGCGCACAAGAAAACTTATGTTACTTGGTCGAAGTAAAACTCAGCAAAGCATAAATTTCGAAAAATATTCATAATTGAAATTGAGATATTCAAATGTACATAATTGAGTTTATTAGATTATTTACGTTTTAGACATTTTATTGGAGAGACAGACTTACCACACCACTTTTATATCGAAGGGAAAAAGATAAATTTGTGTCATCATTTGTCTCTCTTCTCGTTTGCTGCCCATTTTTAGACACCAGAACAATATTTTATCTCACGGTTGGGCATACAGTTAATCGAAAAAGTATAAGAAAATTGTATGCGACGTTCTTATAAGCTTGTTGATAATATATTAACGAGAATTCAATCCCAAAACTTCATACATCTGCGCGTAAAAAAAAAAAATCAATCACAACATTCCTCATCAGAACATCATCCGAATTGACCCGACACTTGTCGATGAAAATTTTCTTCTTGCGCGAAAGTATTGTCCTTTTCCTGACAAAATGAAAGAAAAGAAGAAGAAAAAATCTCTACATGAAATAATGAGTCGTATGTTACGTGATTGGTTATCATCCTTCCTCGTATGTAATAATCCAATAACGAATTGTCCATATCGTGTAACAGAAGCTTAGAGGACATCTCTATCAAACATCATGTCTGAAAAAGCTTACATTACAACATTGTAACACGAATTATGAAACTACTCTGTCTATATTTCCAGTCTATATTTCTATTACTGTATAGCGTAAATTAATATTCTCTATGAACACATATTCTAAATATAGGCTCCCATTCATTAAAAAAACGCCATTATTTTCTTGTCCGTAAATTGAATAGAGGAGGAAATTTGATTTTTGAAACATGCCATGAGACCAATATTAACTAAAATAGAACGCTAGGATTTTAATGGCTCTTGGTGTACTAAAACATATTTCTGATTACACTGCTGAATATTAAACAGAGCGATCTCTCATTGATTTAAAAATAAAATAGTTTTAAATTGGAAACATTTAATGCATATTTATATACCAACGGGAAAAACACTGAATGTGGACAGAATTGGAAATAGAATTCAAAAACAAAACAAATCTTTGGGAATACGTAATGTAAAGTGCATTACTAGTATCTCTTCCATCACAAAAGTCTAGTACTACAGTGGAACCTTATGTGGAAGAGCATCTTGCTGAAATAAATAATTTTATAAAAAATCTTTATGATTATTTCATAAGGAAGTCTTTTTATATTTTTAAAAACTCCCATGTGTTAGTGGTCTCTTTTTACATAACATTTCCATCGGTGATTTCTCTTGAGTCTTTTTCTCTTCAATGCTTCTAGCGCCAAAAAAATAAAACTTGTCAAATAATTTGATATATAATAAAAATTTCCAAACGGTAACCGAATTTTAACGAGTCCTAAGGGAATATTTCGCAATCGTACTATCCCTACTTCTTACTATTCGAGTGCCAACTGTACCATGAAATCAGAAAATGATTTATTCCCCGGTTATCTGGCATATTAGTAAAGTAAACACATCGATATTAATGTAAATAAACAAAATAAATTGCATATGAACGAAACTTACTTTCTTTGGGGCAACAACTCTTAGAATTTTGATTCTGTGCACTTGTTTTAAGACTTTTATCTCCTTCACTGAATCATTGAACTGTGTGCAGCATCGAGAGGAAAAAAAATTATCAAAAATCGAAATCATTTTGTGCTTTAAATCAAATTATAAAATAAATGTTATTTCTTTCTAATATCCAGAAAAAGTAGTGATACCTCATTTTCGGTAATTGGTTTATTATGACAAGAGAAATAGGGATCTTTACAAAAAATTACCATCCAGAAATATGCTAATTCGTATAGTTATGACTTCAATAAGACATTTCATTTCATCACGCAATTTTAGCTCTTCTCTTACCGTAAACCATTACATTAGAGGAATGTTATTGCACCTTATAAATTACCAAACCAATCTCTAGGAAAGGTGAGAAGAAATCCCGGTGTAAAGCTCGCAAAATAAATAATTAAAGAGCTAATCAAAACGACATTATTAATCATTCACACACGAACGATATAAAATGCTTAGAAAATTTGTACCCAAGAAACGAGAATGAAATTACAAAGAAAAATTTTTACAAGGAAGAGGCGAATCATATCAGGAAATATCCTTTAATCGACATTATAGATTTACTCCCGTATCCTCTTATTGACCTTTCAACTTTTTGTTCACTGTGCCAAGTGCCGACCTCGTTATTCCCCTCTCTCTCTCTCTCTTTAGGCATCTACTACAATATGTCGCGCTCGTGCGTGCGCTTGAGTCCTTCTTTTGCTAGAGTTTACCTTTGAAGACTATTCTGATAAGGCATTCGCTTTTCAGAGAGATGTTTAGAAAGGTTGGGAGAGAATGTTTGAGTAGAGTTTATGTAGAGTTCATGTAGAATGCGTCTTTTCATCGAAGTATTCAAATCGAAGATAATCTCGACGAGAATTCTTTCACAAAGCTTACATAAGGTTTCATTATTCTGTATTTGAATTCACTTTGAAAACGCGGGATATTAGGTAATATTTTATCATTTTAAAATATGCATAATTTTATTACTTAAAATGTGCATCTAAAGCTATTACAATCATAATTTCAAAGTATAAAATTTACTGACATTTCTCTGATATTAGAAATCGTATGAATTAAGAAATATTTAATTATAGTTGTGGGTGACCAAAATATTTTTAAAAAAAGTGTTTTGAAAAACTACTTCAAAAAGTGAACAATTGCAATTAGTTTCTATTAAGGTAAGGATCAAAAATTTTATTCCTATTCTGCGTTTGACATCCACGACGCAGTCCAAAACTCGTGTCGCAGTGGAAATCATGATAAAATCAACATGAGTGTGAAGGTATACAACAAATAGAGACGAAACATCATATTGACATTTCATTATGATCTCCAAGCAAACATAATTTTTGTGTGACATTTTTCGTAAAAAAAACCTGTATATTTCGAAAAAAATTAGCTCATTATACGTTTTAGGAATTGTAAAAGCTATTCGGTGATAAATATCACGTTCTTTGATAACTTTTTTTGTGGGGCTTTACGGCTCGTCGACATCGAGGTCATTAGAGCCCTAAAAGCATGTACAGGTAGGAAAAATGCAGTTACGCACTAGGGAGAGCCAACATGACTCTCCCCGCGCGTGGGACTCGCCGAATGACTCAACGATACTCATAAAAACCCTCCTGAATTACAACTCAAAACTCAAATATCAACATCTCAAAACATTACATATATCATTAAAAGAGAAGAAGAAGAAGGAGGAGGAGGAGGAAAATGAATGATACCCTAGCCTTAATAGCGTCGGGATCGAAAAGAACAAGAGGTGACCAAGGGAGGTCAGGAAAGAGAAAGGAAGGAGCCTAGCACAAGTAAGTGGAAGTAATGACAGACTCAGCTATGGGCTCCGTACTTACTAGATATAAGTCCTCGGGGGGGGGGACTTAATAACTGGATATGACATTGGAATTTGAATAAAATTGTAGGATCAATATGAAGTAACTTGTCTCAATTTTGTATATAATTCATTAAGCATTTAATATTTTTGAAAGTATACTAATACTTTTACAAACAATATTTTCAACAAAAAATATTCGCACACTGGAGCATAATACTAACTACAGGAACATACTAAAGAAGAATATTTATAGAAATAAATTTATTTCGATGTAATTCGACGGTAGAATACTTTCATCGCAGGAATTGTCCAGATCTCTTCCCCATTGACCGCTTACCCCTCTCTGTTCACCCCGTAGAACGGCGGCGATGCGACGGACATGGTGAAGCAGCGATGCGCAAGCGACCGAGCACGCGGTGGCAGGTGCATCCAATGTGCGAAAGTGTGTGGAGAGGGTGAGAGGAAGAGAGGGTGACGGTACGGGACGCCACCTCCGCTACCACGACCGTTTGCTGTTTACTCTAACCGCCGCTTAACGACGCACCGCCACCGCTGCGCCGCACCGCGCCGGTGCCTCCACCGTGCCCCGGTGTATGAGCCCCCAGCGGTGCAGCAGTGGTACAGCGCGGCGCGGTGGTGGACTGGAGAGGCGAAAGAGCTGTTGGGAGAGTGGACGCACAGGTCGGACACAAGCATTGCGATGAATGCTTCCGACCGAGAGAGAAACTATGATGCCATAACGCAACACTATTGTCGTACAATATACACGATATCATGCTACATGAAGGTAACTAACCTCTCATAACTTTGATGTTTTTGACAAAATTATTTCTCCATAACGGGCGTATGATATACGACAAGAAATGCAATACTTTTTTATGGGTGAGACAAAGAGCTGTACTAAAAGTATATGAGTAAAATATAATCTTATAATTCAATTAAATCAAATTTGGGTATGAACTTGTGCATTTTATAACAGAGGACATGAGAAACAAATACTATTCTAAACACAAAATTGCAACGCGAATAATTTCACAAGTTGGAGACAGGATTTGCATACATATCCGGCTTTCGTACAAACTTTTGATAAAAAGCTTGACTTCATCAAAATATGGGTGAAGCCTTTATGAAAAAAAGGACTCTGTAACGTGAACTTTAGTAGAAAGCACTAGCCTCCCACGTCCCGAAAGGAAACAAAATTCAGTTTCCTCAATTTTCGATATACGAAACCATTTCTTCTCTCCTAAGTCTCCTCCCAGCACAGAGGAGCACCGCGAATAATCGTAATGGAATCACACTAATATAAATACTCACAAGGCACTGTGGGAGGTAGTACGGCGGATGGGAATAACAGAGAAGAGGAAGAAGAACACGAAGAGAAGAGGACAATAAGAGATTAGCAAAGTTCCAATGCAGGTCGTGCACACAGACGTAATTACTTTTTCGCATCAGTTCACAATCGTCGGTGAAAGATCGATCGATGGCCGGTGTCGAACGCCAAACTGTGTCGGTTGCCAAAACGAGGGGAAGAGGAAAATTGTGGCAGGAAAATCGAATGTTCGGGAACTGTTGTGCAGCGTTGACTGGTTGCACACACGCGAATTCGTACATACAGAATTTATTGATATGTAGATTGCTTTGGAAATATATTTATGCTTATGACAAGAGAATATTCCCACACGAAAAGAGTAATGAAGTTGCGAACAAAATCATTTTCCTCGAAAGACTTTTGGCAATCTAAGATTTGGTGATAGAGCTTACGAAATATTGATTTTCCTCTTTTTAAAACAATACATTCTCTTTCTTACATAATAATTTTACATTTTTAGAGTCTCAACAGTGTATTGTATTAGAATACCTGTTTTCTCAAAATTTATGCCAACACGTTAAAATAAATTAAGAACGTGATGAAAAAGTAAAACAAAAATCACACAAGGGGTGCGGAAAACAGTGGCAAACTATCGTAATTGGTTTTTTCTTTCTAGTGTTTGAATTTTCTAGGAATACTTGTCTACATGTATAACTTAGTATTTACATTACTTTTGAACGTGACCGCAATACCACAAATAACGTTCAATATTTTTAATGTTTCTCTTTTAAACAAGAAAAAATTAATTTTTATGATCATACACATCTATGAACTTCAAGTTCTTCCAAACGTTCCACTAGTTTTTATTGAAAGTTCTGTATTTTTTCACAATATTTCATTTTTTTAAATTCATATTTCATTTTTTTAATACATCTTCCAGAATTACTGAGTTCAGTTACTTAGGCAAAGTAAAAAATTAATTAAAAATACGATTAAATATAAATTACAAAGTCATTATATTGTTTAAAGTATCTTTTTCCTATAGTAACAGATAAAATTATCCTTTTAACACTTCTAATAAGTCTCCAAAAACCCTTATCTATATTTGTAATCACAGTAAAACTTTGTAGATAACAAAATTGTTTGCCTCAATTAAATACCATTTTGTCCACGTTCTGCTTGTACTACAAGGTGGTTCAATTTTAAGAAGGATCCCATCAAATTTTACGGACTCAATCTATTTGATGTATTACAGTTCTGTCGCCAAATTTCTGACTTTCTCTTTGTTAGTAAAATTACGAGTATATGAATTTGATGAGAGTCTTCTTAGAATTGAACCAACTTGTATACAAGCAGAAAGTCAGTTTACGTTCATTACGCCATTGATAATTTTCGGGCATACGTTATCTAAGGGTAATTACAATGTAAGATTAAATAGTATACAACTAGCTTTGCAAGAAGGAAATGACGGCAAACATAAGAGAAATGTCAATTCATAAGAGTGGACTGACAAAAATGACAAGTAAATACTGGCAGGAAACATAAAGCAAGATACTAACGATCCAACGAAAACCGACTTCTCGCAAGAGACTATTAGCAAGGCAACAAGGATTCCACCCGAAGAGGTAGAGATATTACTAGCGTTGTATGAACGACTGAACATACATACAATAAAGTTAAACGGATGGAACTTTACAAATGGATAGATGTGCATCAGGATACTAGTTGAAGTCATCTTATCGTGCAACGACAAAACTCCTTGTAATGACTGTTAATGGAAAACACTTTGAATAATTTAACATTAATCTGCTAAAAAACGTAACTACTCAGTTTTTAATGTACATTTCCTCCACAATATGACTTTGAAATGATGAACATCTCACAAAAGAAATTCACCAACAGAACTGTCGACATTTCTCTTAACTCTTTTGTAGCATTTTGTAGATGCGTCGATGAGATAAGTTTTCCACCGATGCAGGTAAAATAATTGCAGAGACATACGACGCTGAACTCAACATCCCGAAAGACCGAGCGGGCGAGAGAGCGCTGACGTAGGATCCCACGCAATGGAAGCGTGAAACAAATGACTCCGGTCCTTTAGGAAGGAGAGAGGTGACGCAGTAGGAAGAGAAACCAAGAACGGGGACGGGGACGGGGACATTTTGAGTCAAAGGAGCGCGAAAGAGTGAAGAAGAAGAAGGGGGGAGGGATGCGAGATCGATGAGGAGACAGAGAGAAAAACAGATGGGGATCTAAGAGGGAAGAGGAATGACATGAATGGAAATGGGAATGGTGGAAATACAAGTGGTGTTTGGCCAGGAAAGAATGTCAAGGAGGGTGCATAATGGAGGGAATGTTTAAGGTTGCACACGTGCATTTCATTGAGAATTTTCAGAATATCAAACAAATCCAGGACTAGTGTGAAACAAGTACGAAGTCCTGGTAGGAGTTGCTCCTTCTATTGTACTGCCGGAATAAAATATTGTTAATTTACAATTAGTCAAAGAATTAACTCCATGAATTAAAAAATACAATTAAGGGAATATAACGGTCAAGTTGACATATCTTTGTGGAGAGAATTATGAACTCTCTCTGAAATAACTTTCAGGCTACGCATATGAGGTATCAAACTGTTTACCGGAAACTAGGATATTGTTTACCTAGGTAGTAATAAAAATGTAGTGTTTGAAAAAAACACAATGAAGAAAATTATCGTAATGTCTAAAAGAACAGTATCTGAAAATGTCTTCGATATTTTTATTCAAGCTCTGCGCAGATACATTGTTTAGCAGCTCACATACACCGGACCTCAGAATGAAATTTATCAGAGATTTGAAATACATAATTTTTGGAAGGAATAGGAAGATTTTTCATTATTCTTCAATTCAAAATTCAAAAACAAGTAAACCCATGTTCGGAGGCTTAACAACTAGTAAATATATTAAATAATTTGTTCCAATGCAGCATTTGAGCAAAGAAGTTAAAAATAGTATTTTATCTTTCTGTTTACATACAATTTTTTGTCATATTCCTCTGCGACATTAAGTTTGAAAAAGAATTAATCGATGGCACCATAAATGAGTTCAATCTGCGACATAACGCTAAAAAATTATTACTAAAAATATGGGGGGGGGGACATGACTTATATATTCAGTGGGTTTTGTTCGGAATTGTCTTACCACTCAGACGTCACACTTATGCACCAATATTTATTTAGACTTGAAAATCTTACTTCCTGGATAACCTTGGAAAAGGGTTTATTTGTCAGATATCATTTTGGTCAACATCGACTAGCGGTCATTAACAGGGATCTGTTGTACTTGTCACATGGGAGTGAACAGTCACCCACCTGGGTTTCCTCCCCATCATGAACCACTTTTACCAAGACAAAGTTTTCAAATATCTATTTCCAAAAAAAAAAAGTTTGCATAAATACCACATTTACAAAAGTTATTCATAAGTTGTATGTTTGAAAGTTTATAACAGTTTTATTTACTAAATCATTAACGCCGAAGCACTGCTAGTTAACCAGATGTGCTATGGTAAATCCATCATAAAATTATCACATTAATTTCAATAACACATGTATGATATAGAAACAATACCAGACCATGGCGTATCATTAATAATACACTATTTTTCATATAAGATAATGTATATCCAACATACATTATAACGTCCAATACATGACTCACAGACACTAATAACCTTTCTGACATGCACAAAAATTATCTCTCTTACACGCACACTCATGGGGATTACCATAAGAAAGACAACTAACGCTATACATATTATATACAAAATATTATATGACACAGTAAAAATAAAAAATAAAATAAAGTCTAATACTAACGTCAGAAATGAGGTATTTTCTTATACACACCGTAATAACCTTTTCTACTAGATTTCAAGTAATACTAGTTCTAGTAAAAATGGTAGTTCAAATAATCTACATTTTCCATTCTTACATCGTGGAAAATGAAGTAATACTAAACCAAAAAACATGCAAACTTCACTAAAAGCTTTGTATTTTTTTATTACGTGGAGAATGAGGAGAACATTCCAAGATTTGTAGGTAACTTGTTCCACTAGTTATGGTGTAGATTTACGACAAGGTTATGGGCTGCACTATTGGAGATGGTGAGCACGAGACATGGTCCAGATATTGAGGGCTGCGCAGTCAGCAGTGCTTTGCAGCGGCGACCGCTGTTGAGGAGCGGGGATGGTCGCCGTTCAGTTGTGCCGAACTATGAGAGAGCTTAAAGAAGATAGACTCTTCACCGAGACCCACAAACCACGAACACTCTTTAAGCTTGTGACCCCTCAAGTCGCAAAAATAGAACTACAAAGTTTGTGTCAACAATTTTTGTACTGATGGAGAAATGTATTTCAGAAATATTCGTTGTTTCATTATATTCTTAAGTTACATTCCAAGAGACAAAACCATGAAAGAAAACTCCAAAATTCTTTAAATTATACATTAAAGACATTTAACATTTTATCTTCCTTTTTCTGCAGTGTTTTCACGAATAAAAGAATTACACTAAATTTCTTTCCGCTTACTTACTGATCTCTGTATTTCGTTTCCTACCACTTAATCCTATTTTTTGACATTACTATTTATTTAGTCCATCAGCTCAAATTATTCTAATACTTAACTTGACATGAATTAGATTTAAAATTTTATTGACAATAGATTAATCCGGCATAAAAATCCTTGACAAATCTCAAAAGGTATAAAAGCAATCATCCTTGAATTTAATTTCCTTTATGATTTGATATAATGAACCTTCTATATGGTGCAGTTAAACTAACTTCAAGATTCAAGGAAAACATCTTCAATTGATTTCTATCACAGGCATTACGCTATTAAATCCAAAATAATTCAAAGTTTTCATTTCCTTAGGATTAAATCGTAACCGAATCTTAATTCACTTTCCGAGTTTATCACTTTGCTTGGTGCATTCGATTGATCTTGTAGGTTCGCGTGTTCAAAGTTAATTGCTATTCATCACTTAGCACGCTGTTATACATCAATCGGGAACAATGTTTCGATCGGGACCTTGTTACTTCGATTACTTTCTTGAAGTTCCACTAATACACAAGTTCTGTACTTTGTATCTCGTTACGTTAGCGTAAGAGATCGTCAGCTTCGGTAACCCAATTACGTTAGCGTAAGAAATCAGGGTTAACGAAGACACTTTGTATCGATGTGATCGAGCATGATTTTGGCTCATTGTCTCCATATAATTTTGACTCATTGGCTCATTACGAACATACTCTGTTTCGTCTCCTGGTGGTTTATCATGCTAAGAGTGGAGGAAATATGACATGCGTAGAACAGAAATCTCTTAAATTGCGACGAACCTCACCGCAAGATAACTGATTAATTATGTTACGTTGAATAAAAATGGGAGACAGGACCGAGGTTTAAACTCGGAACCTTCTGTTTAACGCATTAGCGCTTTTGTGAACTCCAGAATTGAAAAATACCGATCCACAATCAAATAATTTCTAAGGGAGTCGCCTCATATGAGGATTCTAGTCTCTATGAGATCTGTGTCTGTGGGTCTCGCAAGTTGAATGTCAATGGTAGACTGGGCCAAGAGGTGAACGGGGTAAGCGCATTAGCGCGTTAAGCTGAAAGTCCCGAGTTCAAATCTCGGTTCCGTCTCCCATTTTCATTCAACATAATTAATTAGGATTCTCAAATTATATTTATCGATGTTATTATTATATTCTGATAATTCAATACATCGTTTTTCCATTTAAATACCTCACACGTGACACAAAAATTGTTTTTCCCGATGCTCTCTCTGTTTATTTCTTAATGAGAGTTTTTTTCTGCTCATATTTTATGAAACATTTCATAAATTAGGGGATAAAGAGTAACAAACAAAGTAAATTAAATGTGAAGACTGACAAATGCATATAATGTTAGGATGAACATAGAATATTTAAACAACAATTTAAAAATATTGGTTTCCCCACTTCGGGGAGGTGCATGGGAGGGCATTCCGAACCGCATGAATTGAGGTCTTCTACAGAGCTACAGAGCTTAAAGGACCAGGGCACAGAGAAACATCCTCATGGTGCCCCCGGAGTACATTCTGCTCCGTGGCCTCATTTTGTACGAATAAAATTGTTGATAATCTCAATATGTATTATATAATCATTCTACCCATGTGAGACTCACACATTACTTAAATTTGTTTTTGTAAAATCATAAAAGAAGTTTGTCTCGTGGGACACACTGGCAAGCTCCTCCAATACAGAAGCATTTTGACACAATTGATTCAGTCAGTAATATTCCACATTTGTACAATTGTCTCAACTCATTATTCAAATTTGTATTCAAAATTTCTGTAAGACACATATATAGATAAAGAAAGATGAGTTACTATTTTATATTTTGCTACATCTTGAAAGCGCCCCAGTGACCTTTCTTATTTCTTTATTATTCCTGCTGGATCACGATACATATGAATGAAGCAGCAAATAAGTCAGGCGGAAGATAATGGAAAGTGTACGTATTCGCAGAGAATATAGAACAGTACGGTAGTAATGTATTCAGAAATTTCACCGTGCAAATGCAACCCTTCCTTTATATATAAAGCTCATGGAAATATAAGAAAATATTTCGAATATATTTTTTTTCTATTTTTTTTTATTTACGGGAAGACAAATTGAAGATTCCCCCAAAGGGTGGAACAGTTTCTGCCATAACGTATCGCCAGTTTCTACCAAAATCTATCAGATATGAATCAACTGCACAATACGAAAATATTGTGCCACCATTGTATCGAGGAGAGCAATTCGACAGAGTTTGTAATTAATTCGCTTGTGGCTATAACGTGGTCATGGATGGTTTAGTAAATACAAATGGATTACGGTCTGTGTAAACAAATTGAGTTCCTGGATCTATAAGAGAATGTTTATATAAATTAACGTTTGTTGGTGTACTTAAATTAAAAAAAAAATTCATTTAGAGGTTATGTGTATTATTGTAAAGAAGAAACGTCTGCCAAAATAAAGAATTAATGAAAATTTCACAATTAGCCAAAAAGATGGAACTTGTTTCAAAAACGTAATTGAGATATATCAATAATGAGAAGAAAAGTTTAATGGTAATACACGATCAGGCATAGTCGATAGTAAATTGATTTAGAGTTAAAGCATGTTTGTAGAAAGCATAATTATTGGAACACTTACAATTACTGCTTTTCGCAAATATATAGATGTGAAATAAAAATGCCAGTAATTTTCTTTTTGAGCCATGGCAAAATACATGTAAATATATATAAAAAGACGAAGGCAAGTTTTGTTCAACAACCTAGACTGTATGGTAACGTTAGCAAATTGTAATAAAAAGTAGGTGTACATGATTACAGGAAGATTTTTGTTTCATTAATGTTCCATGATGAATAAACATTTGTTTTCCACGGATGAGGTAGAAAAGTCTACGGTAACATTCTTTACTACAGGTGAGTCATGTCTTGATTCTAACCCTTATGAATTCAATTCATGATAAGAATCTGATGGAATGATAATAAAATGAGACTCGTAAAAATTACATGTGTGGAAATAATAGTTATATGAATAGTATGTCTCACAAGAATTTCACTTTTATATTTACGGAAGAAATTTTACACTATCAAAGTCAAAAGAGTAGATAAAAACTATACATTTTCAAGGAATTATTCAATTTCTTGATATTTTGGAAAATTGTTAAATTTTGGTAAGTGTCTATGACGATCTTTCGAAAATTCAGTGACTGTTTGATTACAAATTATTTATAAATGATCTTGTATTCCCCCTAATCTATGTTGAATACGTCTGAGCTACATTTCAGCAGTTCAATTACATTTTTTTCAACGTATATTTTTATGACCTCCAGCACGCTACATATATGTTTAAAATGTTTTTTTAACATGTGTTTTAAGTTTTGAAAATAAAAATAAAAAACCCAGCAGGAGGACCTATTACTATTTAGATCCTCGCCGATATTACTTGAAGTAATTTCAATTTTAGTTATCCGACTTCGTAATAGTAATACCAGACGAAAAATGATAAAACCAAATGAATTATCAGCATCTTAATGTTGTAATAACCATTATATAGATTTATCAACTAGAAGCGGAATTTGAGATCAGAAGCAACTTTTAAAAACGTCTGTAGAATACGAATTCTCAAGAAATATTTTCCTTAAAAGGGGATCAAAAAATTGATGTATTTGATAACAAATGAAATAGATTTACTTAATAAGATAGTTATTCAAGTATAATAACGTAATGAAATATTGTGTAGGTGATTCAAATAGTATCTATTAGTAACAAATATTATTATCAAATTAATAACACGTTCTTGGGAATTATATTTATAAAAAATAATTATATTCGAACCATGAATTATGCCTTTTCTTTAAAGTTTTACTCCTTCTTTTGGAACCAAATGTTGAACTCAATGTTCCCAATGTCTTCCCTACCAAGAGAGTGGAGTTACGTACAGTTAGTTACTATTTCACAGTATTTAACATAAAAGACGCGTCTCTCCTAACAATCAGCCACTCGAACCTTGTAGTTGCTTTCGAGATGCATCATGTGTTTCTTCATAGTCTCGGTCATCATCATTACTGCGACACACAACGACCCGTAAAAAACTACTTTTGGAACTTGTAACCGCCCATTACGGACAGATGAAAGTAGCATAACGATAGAATACAACAAGCAAAAAGAAAAGAAAAAAAAGGACCGGCGCGGTACACTTGGCCACACACAAACACAGACGTTGTTTCATCGAAATGATTATCTGCAATGTCGAAATACACGAGAGCAATTAATAGAAAATTTGTTTTATTCAAGTTACAAATCGTTCGTCACCGTACGAGTGAAATGAACACTTAATCAACCATGATTGAAGTGCAGTTAATGTTCGAACTCTTTGTTCACGTTTACAACCATACATATACTGCAATGATTCATGGTTACATATTCCCATGAATCATGAATCAAACATTTTAAGAAATTCAAATTAATTGTTAAAAATTGATGGTGTAATTCGATAGCAGCTTAAAAGAATGAATTGTTTATGGCAATAGATGTTTCCGATGAGCAACTAACAGTTTTTGTCATGATTACGTTTTTGCTACAGCGGGGTATCGGAGATATAAACCCCCTTTTCATAAATTGATCATTATCTTTGTTTGGAACAGTAAACTACACAAATGAAAGTGTGAAAGGAAATGAAAAAGAATTCATTGGTTGAAAATTTGAAAATTACACATTGGTGTAGATTGACAGCGCTTTGGCAGAGTTTATGAATGCGCAATACTTACAAAATTATATTAAAGTAAATTAAAATAAAAAAGTAAATACAAAATAGAAGAGAAAAGGAATATTTGGCGAGAGTGAAATAGTATGGATAAAATTCCTCTCATGGACGTGTTAGGTTCTGCGAGACAAGAACCTATAATTTTAGGTCAGGTTTCACTCACAAGCCACTAACATCACCATATTGACTCTTTATATTCCCTGGTCTTACAACTTAATAACAATCTCAACACATGTTACTATCACCCTCTGCTTCCCTTATATGAAAAACAAACATTTCCATAATTTTACTACAGTGTGTAATCTTTATCTACGCAACGAGCGTTCCCTCCGAGTACAATAGAACCTTTTTAATATGGCATGTTCGGGACCTGAGGTGTACCGGATTAAGAATTTTTCAGAACTATTAGAGTTTCTTCTAAAACGGGTATTTTAATTAATAAACGAGAGCTACATAGGTCGTGGATTGATAATTGTTTAACTGATTTGGTGGTTTATTTAATTTTGCAAAGAGAAGGCAGCAACGTGGTGCCACTACTAGTTCTGTGTCACATGGATAGATCTGTTGCGTCGCGCCTCGAAGACATAAAGTAGACTGGTAGAATGTTGCTGACTGAAAGGAAAAGATCTGTTAGTCACGGCGACTATCTCAAGATTGAAGTATAGCAGCGTACTACGTGTGTAAGGGAGAACGGTAACTTTGGGAGAAAATATTGGATCGTGGCAAGGCAGAAATTGGCTGGCGGGCATACAGACAACGAGGATAAGCAGATGCTTCATGGTAGGAAAGCTATGTAGAGCACTCGAAGTGCTCAGATCGACGCAGCAAACATGTTGATTGCTTATTTCTGAGTCGACCTGATTAACAGTCATTCTTTAGTTCTGATCAAAGCGTTCATCAACACATATTTTTCATTATATTTATATTATTATCTATCATATATAAATAAAAAATATCTCTACATTTCATTATAAAAACAATGGATTTGTGATAAACGTGAATTAGGGTAATTGTCAAGATTGTGGCTTGAATATTAATTAAAAACGTCAATTTTTACAACATATGTCAATTGTTTAAGATGTCGGAAAACATTCCTGTTCATAGAATTCCGGACTAAATAGTAATTAGATTTTTGGCGTGGCATGCATCAGATTGAAATACTACTGAGGTGATTCCCGTATTTAAAACCTGATGACTCCAAAGTTCAAATAATAAAACTATGATACAGAGAACATTAACACTGTATTCTGTCAGAAGTTGATTCCATTCCATACATGGTAGTCAGTTTATGTATATCTGAACTAAAAAGTAAACACTTGAGAATCGGCATGGCAAAAAAAAATTGACCAACTTCAAAGATCTGGGAATCCAGCATTTCAATATGGATATCGCAAGAGTTGTGTTTACCGATAAGCTGTACTAATGAGCGCAATAGATCATTCGAGTGTTCGACGAGTTCTCTAGACGCATTTGAAATCAATAATTTATGTGACCTAGGATAGATAAATTAAATGTAGAAATAATTACGAATGAATTAATAGATGAGTGAATGTTTCGAAAGATCTAGTTAAAGAATTTTCCATGCAGTAAATAATTCTACAACATTCCTTGAAAGAAAATAAAACCAAAACGTTGCTTATTGTCGAAGACACATACAATTTACTGTACCTCTTCAGTTTCGTAAGAATCACTAGCTCCAATATTCGCCTCGAACGCAGCATATTCACGTTGTTCGCATCCCATCACCATCACGATACTGCAAAAGCCGTCAAGGCAGTAAGGCCCGTGCCAAACGCAAACACACCCACCATTACCCTCTTCTACACATTGTTTCCCTGCAGCACCACCCGTGGACACCCTCAGTTCCATCGGCGCCGTCACCACATTCATCGCCGTCACTAACGCGTGTAATTCGCGCAGAAAGGCAGCAGCGAACGCGGAGGCGTCTACGCCACTGTTTGATCTCCTCATCGATCTGCCGACGCACCCATTAGCCAACTCAGTCAGCGATCCAGCAGTCAGCCAGTCAGCCAGCTAGCTACCAGCCTCCCCACTCTGGCGGGCTGTCGACGGGAGACACGCACTGTGCGACGCACTCAGCGGACAAAATCCATTTCATGTTGGAAGTGACCCGCGACTGTTTGATGTGATGAGATCGCATATAAGAAGATAAATTAATGAGGGGAAACACGTTAATAGATATTTTATGCGAATATATCAATGCGAATCAATATATTGCAAAGGTAATGCGTGTAGTAGTTGACAATGAAACTCATAAAATGGAACAAACTCATAAAATACTATCTTACATGAATTCTCTAGGCCAGCTCAGATATTCAACAGATCCATGTTCTTGTCAAAGTTTTTGGAAAATTTATTTTCTGCCTCAGGGTTAAAATATATCAAAATTCTTACATCATAAACCCAGATTTCCGTGCTGAAACACCTTACATGATCTCGTCACTTGGATTATTCCTAGATTACTCAATAATTCATCTGACGAGATAATGTAAGGTGTTTCAATGTGGAGATCTGGGTTTAGTATCTGACAATTTTTATATGTATGAACCCTGACGAAGAAAATAAATTTTCTGAAACTTTGACAAGAACATAAAGCTGTTGAATATTTGACCTAACTTCCACAATTCATGAACAAAAAATACATAAAAGAGTCAGGATGTAACGATGGTTTGTCAACAATAATGCGTGCTTGGAGAAAGGGTTAAAAATTTCAAAATTAGGAATATTGAACTAGCCCTAATGATTATATATAGATCGAAACGTTGGCAAGTTCGAAGAGACTTAATTTTTTTAATATGCGACCTAAAAACAAGAAATTACAGTTATGATAAGTATGAGAAAGTGATTTAAATTTGTTTCTTGGTTAACCGTGTGTGAGAAGGTACAATATAATTCTTTAAATAGCACATTTAGGTAAACTTAAAAATCCAAGTCAGTCTCCATTCAAAGTGAGTAATTTGCCATAGAACTCCGATTTTCCTGGCAAGTAAAGTATGTCATGCATGTGATTGCTTAAGTACATATCCCATTAAAAGTGCTGTATTTAGAATTTAAATGTAACTATCAGTATTTAAAAATATCAATAAATTTAGGGTTGCCCTCAATTTGTGGTCAGAGTACAATATTATTTGAAACTTTCGTCCAACAGAAGTTTGGGTTAAATGCAAGACCACCTGTGCCACACCGTTAGTCTACGACCTCGTGGGCCAGACAGTGTCCATTAATTTGCAGAAGGGAGTGAACGGTCTAAAATAGAGAGAACTGAGAATTGAGTATATCCCCCTGCATAACGAACTACTTCATTTTCTAAATATGAAAAAAAAATATTACATAGGAAAAATATTTAAAAAAATATCAAAATATATTTCGCAATCTTTCCTAATTTACAATGAAAGTCAATAATTATGTTCATAATTTAAGAAGAAAACAAACCTGAGTTATTACATCCATTTTTTGGTATTTGGCGAATGCTGTCTATTCACTTCATTCCCCTTGACGTTTAGAAAGAAATCAAATAATTTCATGGGGTTTCATATGAAGTTAATGAATGAAATAGGTTCAAACGAGGGACTTAGTGGCATATGAAATGAACAACATTTAGTTGAGAGACAAATTCATCACAAAATCAATATCAAATTTTCGAATATGACTCTCTGGTATAGAAGATTTAATATTGTAATGGAAAACCAGCTTTAGAAATGGAGATTAATGAAGCAAAAATAATGATTTCCTTCGGATTGTTTTAACATTTTAAAAGGGATAAAAATGATTAAATATTTATGACATTTTAAAACGAGAGAACCAGAAACACTATTTATGGGAAGTAGAAGCAAACTTCAAGGAATATTAGCTTATCTCGTTCACTTTCCTCATTACATCACGTGGTGTGATACAAGTGGTACACGAAATAAAATGTGTATAGAATTGGAAATCGATTAGAATGTTTGAATGATGACGGATTGATTAATGGCTTCACCACAAAAATAATCCCTAAACAGATTGTGGCTAATACAAAGTTTATTTACAAATATATTCAGCTGAATCATAATACAGTTTTCATTAATTATCTAGTTTTCATGAACGAAACGTCTGGATGAGTTTTTTGATATTTTTTTTTCTGGACGAGTTTATGTCATCCTCTAAATTAATGAACGTATGATGAGTTATCACATTAATCACGTTTTAGATATCACTAACCCATATATTCAATTATTTGTTTCTACAATACTATCATATCGTAGGAAATACAAAACTAAAATATGAAAATAGAAGATTGATTGTACAGGTTTAAATACCCCTTATATTAAATTTTTAAACTTAGATAAGGATAACATTTTTTCTGTTATTAATATATATTTCTGAATATTAATACAGTACCTCATTATTGGATTTATACTTCATATTCATACTCCAGTAATTTTGTTTGTTCATTGAAACAATGTTTCTGAGCTTCTTCCTTTTTTGTTATTTTTCTTTCCGTTAATTTCCTTTCATGGAATTAATATTTCGAATATAAATATATATCACATCTTAATGGATACAATTTTAGATCTCCATAATTTATCTATGTTGGAAGACAAGTCCACGAAACAAGATTGATGTTTTAATAATATGTATTCTTCTAACTCCTTAGATATTACGAAACATTGATTTCCGACAGTTTTACTTTACTTCGTAGTAGATCAAAAGTGAGCGTACTGACGTAATAAGATATTCAGAAGAACAAAACTGCTTTTAATGGGAGTAATTACTTTCTAAAGCTTCCATTCTGAGAGATGAGCAGAGATAATGTCATTCCAATTGCAAGGCTAATTCAGATCGTCGAGTAATAAAAATTAAATCGTTGAGATTTCTTTTGATTGTGATGGAAAAGCGGTCAGCGAGAGCCTCTCACGAAATTCCGAATGAGAATAAGGAAGAGGTATTACGTCACCGTAACACGATATGCTGCAATCAAAAGAACACTCCGTAACCTTTATGATAAAAAAGTACGAAAGTAAAGATTCTGAATATTTTACAACTACAGTTGTATTTTTCTCAAGATTTACCACGAAACTTCTATCTGGTCAGACGAAATCAAAACGAAAAACAACTATATATCTGTTCGTTATTGTTCATGTCAAATGTATACATGATTGCGTTGTGTCTCAATCCCTCTAAAGATATATTATTACCCATTTCAAAAATTTAAGAATATAAAATGGGATTTGAATACAGCTCACACAGCATAGTGTGCCGTTTGAGATCACCTTTCTCCTATTTGTGGGTGTGTCTCAGGCCTTCCGGGCTAAGGCCTCGATGAAAATGGTGTACAGTTTTGGAAGGAGAACGGGCGGTAAAGTGGTTAACACCCCTGCTATGAAAGTTGGAGTCCCGGGTTCAGTTCCCGGTCGTCGCCACATTCACCTAAATGAATGTTATCATATTTTGTGAAGTTTGTCAATTTTATTTATTTCAGTCGATTATATGCTTTAATTAATTGCCTTTATGATGTAGCGAGATTCAGGTCACGAGACTTCATCTTCTACCTGACCATACACTCTAATAGGGTAACGAAGTTACGAAGGAGAAGTGTAGCGTAATTGCAAAATGTTATGAATTGCACCGACACTAGTTACTGACAAATGTGAATAAAACACCCAGCTGAAAGCTCCAGTAGTTGGCCCAGCGTGGATTCACACCTGCTCAATCCAAAAATTCACTGTACGTGAGGAACGAAGGCGCCACCACTATAAAGTTCATCTAAAAGGTGTGCTCAACGAAACTACGGACCATGTTTTTTGGAAACGTCCTTTCTATGGCCCTGAGAAGAGAGAAATCCAGCATGACTGTATGCGTCACGATATTTTAAAACTGAGAAATAATAATACTTTGATTGAAACTGAAAAGAAATATCATCTGTTTGAATTGTAGTGCAGTGAAATTTGCAACATAAGAAACACATAACAACAAAATTCTGATTCGAAGCTACCATCTCATCAGTGGGATGGTGTTAGGAAGGAACTTTTGCGACTCAACAGCCCGGCACAGCCCGTAGCATCCCAGTTTTATATAGAATTAGCTCCAATTTAACTAATTAATTATATTTTTTGTCGTTTGTTTTGTTGAAACACAGAAGGAGATGAAGAAATAAAATAGAACTAATGAAAAAGAATAAACTCCTGAAATGACATTGTTAAGTACAGGGGGTGAATAGTGTAATAAAGAAAGAAATAATATATAAATAGATGTGCTTGAACTCGATACGAAATTGTATTCTTACGTCCTTTTGTACTCAATTTGAATCATTATGCCTTTGAGAATCATTATGCAATCTGAGAATGCCTTTTTATCTCAAACAAAATAACTAACGAAATATTATTGACTGTAATCACTGTATATTCTTCACCACATGTTTTACGAATTTCATCTCTCAGCAATAACGACGAAACTCTTTCTCTATCATACTGATAATTTTCGTTTTATATCGTCAATTTTTACTGTTGTATCAATAAAACATGTGCATAAATGGATTGTTAAATTCTGGTAACCCCATCATGATAGCAGTTTATCTTCGATATTTTTCGAAAACTGCGTCGTTCAAATTGGTGGGGAGAGATGGTTCTCTTCTTTCTTCAGGAGAGTCTAATATCCACTTTTACACAACCATCCTCAACTAATCCAACTTGACCACTATCATGTCAAAAAAGCATTCCATGCTTTAAAAAAAGTGATGAAACGGTCATACGTTATTATTACTCTGGTAATCTCGCAGTATCTCTCCTTAAATTTCTGAACACGAGGGGTCAGCATAGTGCAGTCATATTTACTTTATTTTCAATTAGAATTTAAAAATTAATTGTTTATAAGGCACTATAAATATTAATGTAACTTGCGTCAATGTTTTATTTGTGTTTTTCATTTCACTCCGTTTTATGGCGGGGATATGTAATTACCCCTCTCTGCATCCCCCCTTGTCAAAGTCTTTATTCTAAGGGTTTGGATTCTAATCCCGAGCAAATCACGGATTATTGCAACACCTAATCTACCCTATGAAGTAATTGTAAATCAAACACAGGTGACCCCAAAGGAATTAAATTTGTCACATTCAGTGGGACTATATAAGTGCCAGAGCTTACAAAAAGAAATGAATCGGACAACTGTAACAAGTCAATGCAGCGCATAAAACAAAATCCCGTCCAGTCTCGTGGTCTGAACTGGAGACGGATCGCTTCCCACCCAGCCAGCGCGGTTGGTTACTCATAGCAATGCACATATTGACCGTTAAGTGAGCGTAGTCCCAAATCGAAGTGAACGCAACCCTGTGTGACCCTCAAATTGATTCAGGAGAAAGGTATGTTTAACCCTTGACTAACAATGGATTTCAGCAAATATGTGGATATAAAATTAAATAATGCGAAAATTTTAATAACTTTTAAAATATACAGAAAAGTAATCTTGGTATCGTACATCATTTCGGTTCAAAGAAAAAGAAGTTGATTCTTCCGCAGTCGTTAAATATTAAAGAGAGCTTTCCGATCATAGTATTTGAAAGACGAAGCACAAAGACAGTCTCAATTTGTAATTTGATATTTTTTCTCCTAAAAAAAACTACAATGAACGACTGGAACAGATGTATTCTATGCAAATTCATCAACATGAACCCAATTAGCCAAATAAACCCAGCAATTCCAAATACTGATTCGAGTATTAAAAATTAAATTGAGTAAAAATTATTCTGGAACATACCAGGGGAGAGATTTACATCTGAAAAATAAAATACTTTATCAACTCAATAGAAGGAAAAACGGGTGAAGCAGAAGACTCGCAGTAATTCTGTAAAATATGGATAAATCTCAATGCGTGTTTTATAGCAACATATTGATATATTAATGTTTCAAAGATTTCGACATTTGAATTTTTAGTTCTCTTCGACATTTATGAAGATTTAGGCAACATATTCAATTAGAAGTTTTAAGAAAATGAAATGGAGATACGAAAGTAACGTATATATTTAAAACTAACAGTATCTTTTCCTTGTTATTTAGTATCACACATTGCTAAATACAGCAAACTTCGGAACATGGGAAAGTCATGAAACAGGCACTGTTTCTTCAATAAGTTATTACAATTAATGAAAAATCTCTTTATATTAAAGAAAAAATTTAATTATTGATTCGAAAAAATAAAAACATTCATTCAGAAATTTGAACAACAACTTTTCCCGTTCTATTTCCCGACAACTCGTCCCGTACGCGGATGCTCTATTCTGAAAATATTCTTGTGAGGGCATATATCTACAGAGTTCAGTCTCTGGTAGTTTCCCACCCACATACTATCGCAAGCGACCCTTCGTAATAAATGTGTTTTAATTTCGCCACAGCAACGTGCTTTACTACCCTGTTAAAATATTACGCAAGCACCCGTGTCTCGTACGTTCGCCTACAAATGGGCTTATAATAGATCGATTTTAATATCTCACGAACCCTCTGTGGTGGCGTGGAGAAGCGTTGGGGAAGAGGTGCATGTTCCGAGACACATGCAGTATTGCAAAAACGGTTGTATTGCTCTCCGTTGTAATATTCAAGCGTTCTCTTCATATGACTTGCCACGGGGCGACAAACCGAGATCGCGTCGGGGCAGAATGTACGAA
This sequence comes from Laupala kohalensis, assembly GCA_002313205.1. Taxonomy (NCBI): domain Eukaryota; kingdom Metazoa; phylum Arthropoda; class Insecta; order Orthoptera; family Trigonidiidae; genus Laupala; species Laupala kohalensis. Next base: position 544,605 of record NNCF01126132.1, read on the forward strand.
ATGTTTTTTTCTCCCTCTATCCGTATACAAATTAAAACTCGACACAGTTGCATTATTTTTATTATCGTAGAGCGTGATAATTAGTCTTTTGTTTAAAAGGACTCATATGTAAAGAGAAAAATGTTATATCTCGACCTTCACACATGTGACTTATCCTCTATGCATTCAAGTTATGATTTACTCTTTCTCTTTACGCAATTGTAAATCTCGATGAGAGGTACTATTCGTAAATGGTTTTTAATGTGACAGATATACAGTTAATAAATACAATTAATGTAGAAACAATTTTCGCATAAGAAACTTGATGCGCACTGTTGAATTAAAAGACGCAAATAGATGGAACTTCCAAATTCGTATAATGTTCAAATAATTCCTTTTTATGTTGAAAAATGTATTCACTTAAATTTTGAGGAAAAGTTAAAGAAGCGATTTCATAAATACACAAAATGCATAAGAAGTAATTAGGGATTTACTGTACATAAACATTCAAATTAAATCTACATTTTAATGTGTCTTAAAACAAATTGTTTAGGAAAATAAATACGTACAATTTTTATTTAGGACTTTGTTTGTGTTTAATATTTTTTGTGATTTAACAGGTCAAAAAGTTAACTCTCAGCATATATAAGAGATAAAATAATAAATAATAATAAAAGAAATACCAAATAACCGATAGCGAAAGAATAAAAAGGAAGAAATTCCAACAGACCACCGCTAACGCAAAGGTTTCGCCCTTCATCCTTGGCGACCCGACGGCAGGCTAATTCCGAAAGACCCTTTCGGGTGCGACAACCGTAGGCGACACCCATTCCAGCGCCGTTATTGCCCCAATAACAGCTGGCGAAGAGGGCATTAAGAGGGGGTTGCGAGATTACTCCATGTATACGGCGCGGATCTGAAAATATTCTCCACACTCCTCCCCTCACCCGACGCGATGCCGTTAGGGTGGGGAATCCCTGAATCGTCCACGTGAAAGCCTTGTGACCTCACTTGATCTTCGTACTGGGAGGGGCTGAGGACAATGGCCAGAGCGATTGAGGATGGACGTCCTCAATAATGCCTTATTGCTCTGGCGTATGGGAATGGTTTGTCGTGAATGGACGCAGCAATGGTGGCAGCACTATGGGTAATGATCAACGATTCTCGTGTTTATCGGCACTGACAAATACAACGCTACTGTCCTCCTGTTTCGACCTGGTGTTTCACTGTTCTAATTTTTATTTCTACAGCTGAGCTCTTTAATCCGTCACGCTTGGGACCTTAGGCATGTCAGAATTGTTTTCCCGGTTATGGACTTTTTTGTTTCTTTCTGAAAACGAGGATTACCAATGAGCGAACGAGAGTTATGTACCCGTATTTATATGATATACATTAATCATTTACATGAAATAAAAAAAAAGTTCAATGATAAAGACCGATATTTTAAGAAAACAGTGGAAGTAACGGTCATGCCAAACATCAAGGACGTAGCATAAAAAAATTATTGGACCATATTTCACAGTTAACAGTCTTTGCCGAAGATGTCAATTCCGTACAAAATAGATTATACTGTATACTCTACTACAATTAACGTCCATTATACTATCAATTATTTTTATTTGTAACCTGACAAGGTCGAAACGTTGTGAACGTCATATCACAAAATATATTGAATTCGTCCTTACTAAGATCGTTTTTAAGTCTCATTATTTGTATATTTTACTGTGTATTATTCGCCAAATACAACGCATGTAAAATATACACTGTTTTAATTAATTTCAACTGACTTTAACTATATTACATGATATTCACTCTAACGGATACACCCTCCAGATTTTACTATTGCTACTTTGTTAATAGGAAATATAGTGTGCTCACTTAGTAACTACAGGAACAAAGGGCAAAATACATAGATTCTTTGAAAGTACATTTTTTTCAGACTTATTAATGCCGTCAATGTTTAAGGAGATTCATTTTATTTGAAAAATGTATACGAGAAATAATTAACAATCGAATATAAACAACATAATTCGGGACAAATGAGGAATAAAATATTAGTAGAAGAATTCTTCAATAGAAAACAAAGTCAGACAAGGAAAAGTGGATAAATTCTTTCGTAGGGAAGAAGAGAATGCTTAACGTTCGTTCTTCAAGTGGTGGTTTCAATTCATACGATTTATCTCAACGCAAACTGGCAATATATGAAATAAACTAATTATCTCTCTTTCTGATAGACCTAAGCGTAGCTAGGCAGAAAGGCGTTAATCCGTTAATCGTTAATAACCGAAGTTAACATTTTGTTTAACTTTTTAGTTCATTTCTAAAACCATTAACAATTTTCTTGACTTCATCAAACTTCTGTTAATTTAAGTCCGTTAAAATTTCTTTGCATTATCTCACAGGACGTGCTGCACTTGGTCAGAAATTCATCTTGTATCGCATCGTCTGTTCTTGATGAAGGCCATCGGAGTTGTCCGTTTGTTTCCCGTAAATGTCAGAAAATATTCGGACAACATATACTTTTGCCTCGATGAATGTCTTTGTCTATGGCTCAATACCTCAGAGCAATGAGATTCCCAAGCTAAGCATCGTAGTAAGGGCTTGAAATTGGAGATAAGCAGTCCTCAAGGGCACTTCAGGTGGATCACAGTTTGGAGAACAAGGTTTACTCAGATAAGGTAGTTCTCGCCTTGGCCTTGCATTTAAGTTCACTCTAATATTTAAGGATTCCTTTCGCATTCGCTTACTAAGAGTAAAAATACTTTCTCATTTCCGTCTTTCCACCACCAACTTGAATTCAAAATATACAGAGTGAACAAAACTGAATAGAATTATAATAACTTATTTAGTTGACGATCTCTATGTATTTGGGTCGAGTGTCTTAGTAAAATGTCTGTATAAGACGTATTTTTACTTTACGCGCAAGGAAGCGTTATAAAACCGCGTGACGTCTTGCACTGGAAAATCCATGCCACGTAAATGATTGACATTTTTGTATTTTATGTTCATTAAGGGAAAAATGCACCTTATGGAAGGTGATCTTGCATGAGAAATTCTCTTGCTGCTTTAAATCCAATAAACAATTAAGAAACAACATTATTTTAATATATCTCGTTCGCCATTCATATTAAGGGGATTTCTTGTAATTAGTATAAAGTATTTTTGATGGGTTAATTTCTGAATGCGTAGAATTAAGTTCTTTTACAATATTTTCTTTTGTAATATTTTTTGTAATTGTAAATTTAAAGTGACCGATAAAAAATAGAAGATTATTTTCAATTACTACAAAATATTATTAGTGAGAAGTTAATTAAGAAAACGAATTAAGAATCAATTAATGTTCAGTTTAATGTTCGAGAACGAGCTTCTCTGAGGAAGTAGTGCACCAACCTCGCAAGTCGTGAATGAACCATCAGTGCACGCAGCTCCAGGCGATGCAGTCTTCACCGCATGCATATGGATGACTCCACATCACTGGAGGGCGCCGTCAATTTCATTTCACGCAAATTGGGACCTCATTGATGGATAACGTCAGACCCGTGCTGGCGAGAGACTGTGAACCATTATTTAATTTTTTTGCTCGTCTTTCTCTGCGTGTGCGTGTTCTCTGACAGCATCCTGCTTCCCTGTACAATCATTCAATCGAGGTAGGGGTGTCACAAGGGACGCTATACGTCATGGTACGTAGCTAGAGTTCGTGATACACTCTGAATTATCGCTAACACAAAAGTTAGTCTCATGACCATGTCTGTGAAATTTTCAGCATCCTGTCATTTTTTAAATTGAAAGCTGCACGGTACGTCACAAATTATTTTACGAAGATCAAAGAGTATTACTGTGATAATAGTATTAACTCAATAAGATAATAAAAAATACAAAAAAGTAGAAGTAATTATTTTCCTGCTCTTGGAAAAGTGCTAAGTGCCTGCTATTTTTTAGTTCTGGCATCACATCTCGAGCCATTAACCTGAATTATCGAAAGAATTTGAAAGCAAATGTCCATTTATAGATTTACTCTCCATAATAGACATGATTTCTTGGATTTAGGAAGGTTAACTGCAACCAGTGGCGGATCTAGACCGTAATCAAGGGGGGGGGGTGATTAACCACGGAGTATTGTTTTAAAAATATGGTTTTACAACACAAATTTTTTAAATATTACCTTTAAAAAAATGCATGAAATAAATAATAAATAATTACCTATCTGGTATTATTAATAAATATATATATATATATATATATATATATATATATATATATATATATATATATATATANCTATTTAAACTGAGACATCGAAATAAAAAGCTACAAATTTTATCTTGCCGCACCCGGGAATTGTACCCGGGATGACTTTGTGACGAGCAATCACGCTGACACCTTAGCCACGGAGGGGACATATTTATTGGTATTATTACACATTGTTAATTTAATTAATCTGGTATTATTAATTTTATTCATCTAATATTATTAATAATAATAAAAATTATATTGTTAATAACAATTGCGATTGTAACTAATAACAATTGATAAATGGCGTACCTTTGAAAGTATTACTATATTAATAACTTCAATTTTATCTGTTAAGAGTTCAGGTTCAATGAGGGGGGGGGGCTGTAGCCCCCTTAGTCCCCCCTTCCGTAGATCCTTCACTGACTGCAACAGTATATGAGAGCTGTATTCAATATGAAAAAGAAAATCATTGACTATATATTATTTTGTTTACAGAATATAAAGTTTAAAAAAATAAATTACATAGCTATTGATATTTTCAATACTATCTTCTTTGATAGGAAAGGTCTGTTAGAGCAACTGTTCGTTATCCATAGTATTTGAAAATTTGAATAAAAAAAAAACCCCAGATAAATTGGATACCCCTTTGTAAGCGGAATATCATAGTGGGGAGAAGGTAGCCAATATTTGTTTGCCGCCAATATTAAATTTCCAGCTGAAAGATCAAGTGGGACCGGAAGCAAATTTACATAACTTCCGTAGATCGTGATGTGGCCAGTATTTTGTAAGGGAGTAAGAGTGAGAGTGAGAGTCATAATGCGAACAAGTTAAACGCGTAAATATAATTATGACCTGTGCACAACCACCTTAAGGAAGATACTCGGTGAAGGAGACGTCTTTGAAACGGAAGGATCGGCAGATTGGGGTATACGAGAGAGGTGGTAGCAGTTAGGGTATGAGAAGGAACAGAGGGTAATGAGTGTTTGACCGAGGGCAAAGAACCCTTCCTCAAAGTAGCTGGGCGTCAGTAAACGCTCAAAGTGGGCTCTTACAAGCTATCCGCCGCTCAATACTAGCGCCAAGTCCTTGATACAGGCAGGTATACGTTTAGATACAGGTTTACGTCCTGCTCCTTTTTTTTACTTTTTTCCATACGAAATTTCTTTGTATGCAGGATGGCTCATCAAAAACTTCATTCAATTCTCGAATTCTATTCTCGAATAGAGAGGATGGGAAGAGAATGTCCTAGCATCACATTCGGATCTTTCAGCGCTTCGATAACGCGTTCAGTTTTGTCAGTATTGACAAATGTATAAATACTAGCTGATTACCCGACGTTGTCCAGATTTTTTGAAACCTGGTCTAAACTTCATGAAAAAATAAAAATTCTCTGTATTTTAAGACCAAAATAATTTTACTTACTGGTTTTTAAGAACATATGTACAGCATCCTAATTTTACAAATTCATGACAATAGAAAAAACAAATTTTAAACAAAATTTTAAAACAACAATTGATTGTACAAACTATATTGACTTTCACTTTCAGCAGCGAGAATAAATAAATCCTTGGATGAAACCATTCTTGAGAAAGCAACGTAAAGTTGCCCATGATAGAAACAAATCAATCGTTATGTCACCAATTTGTGTAGCTCACTACTTCACCCTTACGTTAGGAATGTCTAATCCCCATATATGCTGATCGTATACGGCATCATGTCAGTGTTTATCTGAAAGGACCCGAAATCTATGGATTAAACCCGTCTTTTTCGATTAAATATTTTTACATCTCACTCCAACCATGGGGTTTCTAGGGCAGCCCCTCCCCCCTAATCCTAATGGAGACCCAACTCTGACAGAACATCGGAATTGTCTCCATTAATCTCAGCATCATAGATAGGACAAATCCATTCGTTGAGAGCCGCGCTGATCATATTTTTGTTTCTGAGACCAGACCAAATGGCTGCAGTGCGTTTGGACCATTTTATTAAAACGCTTGTAAAATCTAAACTATTCATCCAAATTTTACAATTTAAAGACATTTTATCTATCTTAAATGCACAAAAAACACATTAAACTTTATGAAAATTAAGTTTAATCTTCCTAAAGTACTCCCTTTACTTGAAGTATTTTAACAGCTCTATTTATAATAAATCTTTTTCGATAATTTAGTCTAATCTTTGTAGTTAGACATATGCTGTTGCGGACTGTTTTGTAGAACACTTTGAGACAAACAATATTGCCACTTATAGTTGTCACCTATCTCTATCGGTTCAGGCAGCGTAAACGAATATACCTCTTTTTTCCCTCGATATAATCAACATTGAGTATAAAATCTTTTCCTATCTTTATTTTCTCATATTTTTAAAATAACAGTATATATACCTTCTGGGCTATTTGACTATATCGTGGCCAAATTTAATCATGATCGATTCCATGGTGTAATAATGATTAGGTAGCAGACATTTCGCATTTACATATTTAGTACGGATTGGCGGTGCTTTTACAATGGCGTTGTACGAGGTCTGTCCGGTAAGTAAGGCAAATGTTTTCCCCCTGCGCTTCTAACGCGTTCGTAGCGCGTTCGAACCTGTTCGGTTATAGTGGGGCGAGGCTTCAGCTATTCAGTGCTACCAAGGTAACTCTGCTCCGAGCACTGGGAGTGTTCATATCATTGTTTTAATGTACTCTGGTTTACTGCCTGTGTCATGACGCGCGATAGAGAACTCGCTAGAACAACGGTACGCAATCAAATATTGTTCCAAAAATCTTGCCATCACCTACGCAATGATTAAGAAAATTTACGGGGACGCAGCTATTTCGTATTCTAGAGTTTCGAGGTGGTTGAAGACCTTCAAGGACGGTCTGGAAGAAGTAGCTGATGAACCAATCTCTGGACGTCCTTCGTCAACCAAAAGTGGCCCGTGTGTGAAGTTTGTTGAACACGAATCGTCGATTGAGTGTCCTGATGATGGTGGAAACTTGAAACATTCAGAAAACTACGCTGATGTACTGGAGAGATTGTGAAAACTGGTCATCCCCACGACTAGGAAGATCGTCGCCTACTGGACGCTCCACCAAGACAACGCTCCCAGCCACACTACTCTGCGCGTTTGGGTATTCCTGGTCATGAATAACTTTGCAACACTGCCGCAACCCGCGTACAGTCCCGACCTTGCCGTGGCTGACATTTGTTTTGTTTCCCAGGATCAAAAGCACCTAAAAAACAATTTAGGACGATTGAAATGATCCAAACCGCTGTGACGAAAGCCCTTGACGAAGTTCCCGAAGACACCCTCCAGGACGCGTACCGTGCATGGCAGATTCGATGGAAAAAGTGTGTAATGTCCAAGGGAACAATTTTCTATAGTTTTAAAAGTTTGTACCTTTATCTTTCATAAAATTGTCTAAAAAACATATTTACCGGGTAGACCTTGTACATTCAAACTCAATAAATACTACTACTTTGTATGTGCTTTTTCTTTGGAATTTAAACAAGTGTTTGAAGCTGAAAAATACATTTCTCATAGAAAAATTAAAGTGTCAAGAACTTTCTAGGTAAAATAGCTACAAATCATTTCAATACTCAAATGATTAACCTTACGTAACGTCTTAAAATGGTGAAAACTTCGCACTATATCGTTATCTACGGTGAAAGTGGACGAAATGGTTGATTAGCACAACGCCTGTATCACGAACAATTTCCGGGTCGTGTCCGTCCACATGTCATTTTTGCAAGATTGAAACAACAGTTTCGGTAAACCGGCACTTCAAGGCTAATACAGCCGATTGTGATGGTGACTGGACGCGCCGCACTATTGACGTGGAAGAGGTTCTCCAACTAGTAGACCAGAACTCGTCTACGAGTACTCGCAACATCGCCGGTGCCATGGGTGTATCCCAGAGCAGTGTCTGGCGAGTTCTTCACCTATACCACCTCCAGAGGGTACAGGTATTGGGTCCTGCCAAATTTGGGATGACGAAATCCCTCATGCCACACATACCCATTGATTTTAACATCGTTTCGGTACAATGTGTGGGCTGGTATTATCCATGGTCATCTGATTGACCAGTGTATTCTACCATCACATCTAACGCATCACATCTACTTGACCTTCCTTGAAGACGTGCTGGTGCAGCATGTGGAGGATGTGCCATTGCATATCCGTCGGACGATGTGGTTCCAGCATGATGGGGTGCCTGCCCACTTTCCACGCGACGTCAGTCAGTACCTTCACCAAATATTCAGGGACAGGTCGTGGTGGACCGATTCGTTGGCCACCACGATCGCCTGATTTAACACCTCTGGACTTTTTCGTGTGGGGCTACAGTAAGGGTATTGTTGACGAGACCCCAGTGGAGTCACAGGACGATCTCCTTACCCTTGTTATGGCAGCAGCGGAGGTCATTCAGTACACCCCAGGACTTTTGGACCGTGAGTATGTAAAAAGATTGTTAGCAGGTACACTTTGTGCAACGAAACTCGTGGTAGCCACTTCGAGCATACTCGTATATTGTAGTTCACGCAGGTACGTGTTGGTCGATGTACGTGCAGCGCGTCTTTTGACCTTAGTTTGAAGTCGTTTATCTTCCAAACGTCGCATTTCCGGCCATGGGTTTATTACCAAATATTGCTGTTCTGAGTCCCCTCTACAACACATATAACTGTGTAATAGGAATTGTGAATCACCCTGTACACTTTACTGGTAGATGCAAGTTAAATCATATTTTTCCTTCTTTATTATACATGTTGTTGTGTTTTGAAACGATTTGAATAAAGATAAAGAAAACAATTATACATCTCTCGGCCATTTGACTAACTTGTATTGCTGGTTTCACCATAACTGTGTGTTAACAGATACATATAAGACGGCAGGGTATTGTGTTTACTGAGAAGTTTCAAGAGAAAGAGGAGATGAAAGGAGATAGGTAAATTAAGATGTAATCAACGTGCAAATTAAGCAAGGACGTGGTTAAGAAATAATTCGTACCATGATTTTTTTTTCTTTTTACCCTTTGTAAGTGAGTGTAAATAACTAGATCAGTATCTAAAGGAAGTAACTGTATTGAAATTATCAGTACAATGTTAGCCATGACTCAGTGAACTTGAGTTAATCCTCAGTTTCCATTTCACGATGCGTTTCATAAATAAGAAACGTTAGTGAGAATTTGATATACTTTAGACACATTTAAGTGGACGTACAGTAATTATCCATATGATTCATTATAAGACTAAGAACTTCAAGCAAGATTGAAGGTAGATTTCATGAAGTTTAGAAGCCTCATATTCTTCCTTCCTCGAGTGTAAACAGAAACAGTATATTTCTCTCAATTATACGGTTTTCTTTCGGAAAATATTTAAGAAATATCTTAGTGATACAACAAATCTTAGATATACGTTATTAATACAACACAGCAAAATTAACATCTAACCCCATAACTACATGACCACACTCCAAGTTCATTTTCATTTTCACAAATAACCAATCTTGATTGTTTTCAGTCACGTAGTGAAATTCTCGAAGAATTAAGTATCTGCACCCGTTCAGGCGCAGAAACCGCAGTATAAATATGTTATCTCCGCACATAAACGTTCCTGTTCTGTAAAAATATAGAACGTAGAATATTGAATGAACTTCAACACGAAGAGAAATATCTTCTGTTTGCACACAGTACGAAGAGCTCCAGAGAATCCACACCGCGTGAATCTTGCCGGAAAGTCACAGATACCTGGAAGCAATGTCATAGACATCAGTGACGTTCCACAACGTCGTGTATTCACTTCGATTCACCCTGTTAGCTCACGGAAACTCCATTCAAAATTATCTTCACATTGTGGAGTGAAATCAAATAACATTCGAATGTCGAGATTCAAGAATATTGAAATCTATGGCGGTTTCTCTCGTTTACATGAACTAAAAAAAAATTCGTTTCTATTCTCAAATTTTTTTCTCAGCATTTAATGACGTTTCTTATTTCATAATGTAATAATTTTCCATTTACTGCACTGAGTGTCCACTAGCACTGGACAAATACGTCATTGCTTTGCGCGAGATCCACACTCCACCAGAAGTGTGTGGAAAGTAAACGGAATTTGTTTGTTGCACGCAGGATTCACGATTCGAGCAAAAGTTAACTGTTAACCGCAAAAGTGAACTATACTACGATAAGCGAATATAACAATTACTAACAACAAACAACCTTTTCGTAGTCATGGTATATAATGCAATATTACCTGTGCATCATTATATAATCGGATTAAGGAAACGAAATCCATCATCTTAATAATTCTATCTCTTTTGTAAAGGACTAATTCGACATATTATCTTGCTTTCAGAGGAGCTTTCAGATGAAAATAATGTTTGCAATAAACTTAGGACATCGATCTCGGAGTTATCCACTGACTAACCTAATCTCAACCATGTCAAGTGCAGTCCCTCCCCAGAGAAAATTGTCAGAGGAAGTAATTCTCTGTGTGTGGAACACCGGATGCTGTCAGGGTTGTTTCATTTGTCTAACAAGGCACACTCTCCACACACTATCTCCTCACTGGTGCAAATTCTCTGTCAATGTTTTTGCACTCGGTGTGTACCAGTGCGCACTCAGAGCAGCAAATGGAAAACGGTATAACAGAAAATGTTAATATGTTGGTCAGCGGAACATGACATATCAAGAAAGTAAGAAGTGTTTGATTTTTAATTTTCAGAGAATTGTTTGTTTTTCATTGAAGGTCACAAAATAGTTACTAGACGCTAAGCTAATAATTTACTTTTTCCAAACGACGTATCTCAACAAACTGGGCGCAGTGTACCATCGAGTGTTGAATGCCAGTGGCAAAGTTGAATGTCAATGGTTGACTGGGTCCACAGGCGAACGCGGTGGTGCAGTTGATAGCGCATCAGCGCGTTAAACTGAAGGTCCCGATTTCAAATCTCGATATCGTCTCCCATTTTAATTCAACATAACATAATTAATACTTTACCTGGCTGAATGGTTCACCGTAATTTCAGGGATTTCAGTATGTGTGTGAAACCAAAACAAGAACAACGTTTTAACTCGCAATTCACTGGAAATGTCAGGTCTTTCTGGTTGTTCTTGTCTGATCTTGGATTATGGGATATAGTTTGTTTTTCTATAGCACGGGAAGTAAAAGAGTAAACAATAAAAATAACGAGGGAAATATAGGAATTAGAATAATGAAAGAAAAGAATACGTTTCAATAAATTATTTCAATATCTTACTCACATTAACATAACAAATTTTGACATTAAATTAATTTACAACAATGTTCCGTATAGCAACTTTATGCAACTTAACTTGATATGTTTCATACATGCAAAAAATATTATACCGTTTGGTTATTAAGAAAATCGAAATAAATTTCGAGTAGTGGGGGAAACTCTGAACTTTCATTAATCCACTCGAACTCGGCCGCCATAATACCTTCACTCGCGGTTTACTGGTATAAAGATGCCCACACATGATTTTAAAGCCATCACTGAAACTGTCAATGAATTACCGACAAATCGAATTTAATTTAAACTTCAAAACAAATCCTGCATTGTAATGTTGTAAAATATAAGAATACGATTATTCCAAAGACTGGAGTACAATACTTGCAATGCGAGTTCATTTTGGGCAATTGATAAGGTATGACAAGGGTTATTTACAAAAAGTTAAATTTTCGAAATAAGTGTAGTGATACTTAAAAAAAGAATAATTACATTATTTCAATTTTGCCGTTTTTAATACTTTCAGCAACCCTTGAATGCATTTTAACCTTTTGATTTTTCTGTAACTAAAACAGCCGAAAAGTATGCTCTCGTAATAAAAGAACTCGGAGAAGATACTTAACGGAATTCAAACGGAAATGCCTACGAATTGCAAGATAGTGGTTCATTAATAGACGAAAATGTGACTCTTCGAAAATAAGAAAAACTAAATGGTGTACAAATATCAAAGTTACAGGATACGTCCAAATATGACCGAATTCAATGCACGGATTTGAAAAAATTATCACAAGAACAATTTCTTTACTCCAATGATGTGAATATACTGGAACCATTCTCTAAAAACTGCTTTGTTCCATCTGCACAATATTCGTCGTGAAAATTACAAAAATTTCCACCCACTTTTGAACTAATATAATTGGACGTACTCTAACTCCTTAATCAGTCTAATCCAGTATACTTCACTGAAATCAATACAACCAACATGAAATAATTCCAGGTCAATTCGTTCCATAGAATCGGAGGGAACACAACCCTCCACGAAACCCTCGCACGTCCCATTCAATTGGGCAACCACTCCTGATGAGCCCAATGCACAACTGTATCCTCTTGAGTACCCGCATCACCACTTGGCGCTCATCTCAGTCGCCGTGAGAAGGCCGTTCCGCAACGCGCCCAATTCATAAACGCGAGGCAAACTGGAGCCTTATCCACACCAATTAGGCCTTATCCCGTTGCTGCTACCACCGCCGCCGCACCCCTTCGCGCGCAAAACCCCAACCCCCTACTCTGAAAGTCGTTGTCCGCTCACCGCTTCGTTAAAATTCACCCGGTGGCGCACGGCTCGCATCGGAATCCCCAACGAAGTGGCAGCGGAACGTGGAGGGCTTTGGTGGAGAGAGGTAACGATAAAGGGAGATGAGTATGGATGGAGTGGAGGGTGGGAGGGAGCTCGAAAAGAGGTGGAAATCAATTGATTGTAGGGGATGAATGTAAGGTACTGTACACGAAATGTAGGCATGATTAATGAGTTGCAGATGAAGTTCGCATGTGGTGAACTGTTCGTGAGAGAACCTTGCGTAGAACTGGAATTCACCAGCAAAATTCAACTTATGGGGGTTAAATACAGAACTTTTTTGTGAGCACTTAATATAAATGGAAGAATAATTAAATTAATACAAATTACTTATTTTCTGAGTAAGCGGAAAATGTGAATAAATACATGCTTAAACAGCAAACTCCTGTTTTAGCCCTAGATGACTAGACGCTCGTAATTTTTACAACTTGCAGCTGACGAGATGGCATGTTGGAAGGATCAAGAAGAGGCTAACTAGGAGAGGAAGCACCCTGAGATACTTAGCCTTGAGCTAGTGGTGTGAGTGGAAGATAAGGAGTCATTGTTTAACGGCTACAATGGATATCCGGTAAATCTTACGGCATTTTTCACGGCGTCACCCTAAATCCAAAATCATTTAACACGATTTAATAATTTCTTGCTCGTAATTATTACGAAAATGTATTCATTGTCGCGTCATAATTTGAAAAAAAAAAAAAAAAAAAAGACATCAGTTGTCTTGTTACCTATCTTACCTGTGTTAGTTAGGTAACTTAACTGAGGTAACATAAGTACGTTTTAACGAAGTCTAAATAGTTTTTCTCCGATAAAATTGCAAAAAAAAAAAAAAAAAAAGGAGATTTATTTATCGTTTAATAATTTATTCTTATTGTATATCAGAAAGAATAAATAATTGGAAAGTGATTGTATAATAATAATAACCATTCGTAATTTTTTTTGGTCATATTAACAATAAAAAGCATTGAAAATAAGTGATTGCTTTGAAGAACAGCATTCCAAAAAAGATAATTCGGATGTATAAATCAATTAACACATTATTAAAAATCTACTTCATTTATAACAACGACAGGAGCATATATGAGCTTTGTCAAAATCCAGCTCTTATTCTCAGATAGTGGATATCTCCAGCCCCAAATTTTCAAACATTAGCTTGGTACTTATCTTCTTTGACTGCAGATCAGTTACCTGTCATCTTTTCCACCTCACCTCTAGTAACACTTTGCTTACACATTTAATACGGACTGAAATAGAGCGAGGTTTTTGTTTGAATCATTTCTTTGGGGTCAACATCATATCTCAACTAATCCAGAACCTTTAATATAATCATGACTACAGTATCACTTATAATTAGTTAAGTCACCGAGTAAAATAACAACTTGATAATTTTCCAAAATCATTTAACACGATTTATACAGTTCTCAAAACCACCAAATACGTATAACTCTGTCGAAATTCTTGACCACTTGATATAATATGGATATGATATCTTAAGTTTGTCACCATAAGTGCATCATTCATCAGACTGCCAACGTTTCGAATTTTGTCGAATCATCTTCAGGGCTGTAAATATTTGGTGATGAGGCTGTTCAGTTGTGGTAGAAGAGAACCCTGAAGATGGCAGTACAAGTCGAAACGTTGGCGATCTGATACATGACGTATTTGGTTGGATGACGGTGAGGCGATACTAATATTTATTATTGAGAATAAATCACAGATTTCGTGTTATCTACTAGTGCAATATTTATTCAAAAGAAGGTACATTGACCAGCTTAGCTGGCATGCCAGCTTATTCTCAATAATGTAGTTATTGTGACCTCGGCTCCAGATATCATATTCTCATGTATATAACTTTCATGTATCAACTCCTCTCTCACGTAGTTGTGAATTTAAATAATGATAGAGAAGTATGCAACTTGTCGTGAAAGGCGCTACGAGTCCTGCTCTTTCACCATAGCTCATTATTTGGGTGAAAGTAGTGGGGAGGAGAGATACCAGGAGAGGAACACTCAAGTCGAGAACCTCAACCCGCTCATTCGAGTGATCGCGAGCTCGGCGGATCGATGAGATTGAAGACACTAGTACTGCATCATCGCTTATAGTGTCCACGTCCACTGCGGAACTTGCTTTTGCATTGCATCAGTCTTACGTTTTGGAATGGTGAATATATCACTGACACACATAACCTCGCAATGGCGTTTCTTGCACATTCTTTTTGTCCGTTTCCTTCCTTCTAGGGCGGTGGGCACCTCAAGACTTTGTAGACGCGAGCAGCGCTCGCAGAAGTTTTTTCATTCCGTGCGCGCGTCTCCACTTTGAGACGACGACCTGCGCCCCCGCGGGGAGCGCATCCCGTTTCTTCTTCTTCTTCTTCTTCTTCTTCTTCTTCTTCTTCTTCTTCTTCTTCCCACCCGCTATTTGGACTCCTACTCTTCCGTAACCGCTGCCTGTCCTCCGAAGTACGCTCGTTGTGGACTCCGTGGAAGACGTGGCGGGTGAACTCGACGAATAGGAGTGAGAGAGAGAGAGAGAGAGTAAAACTGGACAGTGCCATGACTCAAAAGCTTCATGCACAACTAGATTCTTAGGAAGGAGCAACAAAGTTAGAGTAATGAATTCAGGATGGGGAGAGCTAATTCCTTAAAATTAAAATCGTTTTGTTAAATCGACACCACCTTACGTGCTGGAGAGAGAGGCAGCGCGGATATGATATTTCACGTCTCAAATGGTGAGGTTTTACACTAGAGACCCAACTATTCCCGAAAAATGCCGTTCTGGTACCTTCAGCCTCTTCTGAAATCTGATATATTCTGTCATACAAATCCTCTCGTCAAAAAACTGTGAGTCACTCATGTATTCAATCTCACCTCATCAAAATTAAATATATCACAAAATAACTACAACCCATATTTATTTACTTTATAACTTGGTTAATCAAAAACGTTAAAGTTTAGTCACTAAATTTACCCGTTTTCGTGATTTTAGAAGTAAAATATTAATATTCCATTTTTTAAGTTTTTCCCTTCGCGTTTCTCCGAGATGCACAAATTTATCTTCCCTTACTGTTAATGTATTTATCTGAAGACTTTTCATGATGAAACAGTGACGAATTGACCACGTATTAACTTCACTTTATTAGTGAAGTATGAGAAAGGAGATTTTAATAAAACACGCCGTCCGAGGAACAAAAATTCTCCCATACTTAAAACCAATGAATTGTTTTTATAATTAACGAAACACATGAAATAAGTTAAAGAAACGTTAAAGAAATACTTTAATAAATTAATTACAAATGACGATCACAAACATCTATTTATTTTTTTACACATTTCGTTATGTTAGAAGTGTTTATGTCAACATCTGACAACATTTCAAATGGAGAAATTGTATTTTATCACAATCGTTGATATTTTACAAGTTCCAATGGAAAGTATTCGCAGAGTTAAATATGCATAAATCTTACGTGTACTTGGAGAAAATTTATGACATTTTTTAATCTTGTTTTTGAGTTTTGTAACTGAATATTATGAGTATTGTAACAGAACATTATAGGAACCATACCGTAAAAATCAAAGTTATATCGCAAGGGGATGCAATTATTCAGAAAGCACAAGCACCCTGAAATAAGATTTGTCCACACTAATTTTTGCCAATATTCGGTAACAATTTACCCAAATTTTTTATGAATACTGAGAAAACTGTTTTCGTTGTTTATATACTGTTTTGTCCCAACTTTGACGTAGATTTCAGGGTAGAAAGTCACTCATTTTTATCTGTATATACAATGCATTGATTACGGAAATGAAGACCACACGTTAGCGGGAAAATTGTAGAAGCGAGAAGCGGGTGGTAGCACTCACTCTCCGTGTTGTAGGCGAAAACTCTTGAGGCTCGTTCAAACGCGTTTAAACGCCGAGAAATGAAGTGATACCTCGAGTTGCCGTAGCAATGGAGAAAAAGTACGCAGATGGAGGAGGAGGAGGAGGAAGATGAGAAGAAGAAGACTCTCGACAACTGAGATGGGAGTGGCGGAAGTTGCTGGAGCTTTTGGCGTTCGTGGGTGGTGTGAGGGACACCAACGGTGGCGGCGAGGCGGCGTGGCGCTCGGTGGCAGGTGCGTCTGACAGGCAGCGACGGTGGTGGCGGCCGCAGGCTTTCACCTCTTGCCTCTCCAGTTCACCCCCCGCAGCGACTAGCAGATGTCCGCGCGCCCTCTTAGGGTTAAGATGACTCGAGAGAAGGGGGTGACATTTTACGTGGCTGTAGTGTTTTTTTCTCTCTTCGCGATGATGCTTTTAGCGACCATCTTTCTTTATTGGAAGCACGACAATGAAGCTTCTAACTAAAATTTATTTCCCGTGAATATTTCAATGAAATTCAGAATACAAAATATCAAAGAAAGTTAGGTTAATATATTACAACGACAGAGGTATCGTCTTCGCTTCCACGATACCGTTGAACGTGAATTCAAACCATGCTCGACCGAGCTAGGTGAGGTTTTCAGCTGGGGTTTCCCTCCCCGCCTCCAAACAAATGTCGGTTCGGTTCCATGATTTCCCCGACAACCCAACGTCTCTCCTTCCCAATTCCCTCTTCCAAGGTCAACGGATAGGTGGAAAAGCGGGCCTCATGACCGGAACCTCGCCAAAAGACACTCCATAAATAAATAAAAAATTATAAAAATGGAACCTTGGTTAGTTTTATTATAACCGATATTACTCTTAATAATACTTCCACCATATTTCTGTAATCACATATCAATGTAACGAACTAAAACAAAAATATTTTCAAACATGTACAAGACGGAAGAAAATAATACTGATCTCTCTCAATATAATTGTACAAGTCGACCCAGTCCAAATATTGAATTAAATGAACGTAATTATTAAAAAAATATTTTAAAATGAAATAATTTAAAACAATGTCTTAGAACTGGAATAATCTTTATAGATGTTTTTAATGTATTATGTCATCGAACACAGTTGATATTTCTTCTTATACAAAATACCTTGTTTATCTACACTTTTCCCACAGAAAATAAGTCACTAACCATCGTTAAGTCATATTTAAAATAGTGTTGTATAATGAGAATTAATTCATTATAAGGGCAGCTTATTCGTTTTACAAGGATAAATTCGGGTTTCTTTGGGTTAGAAAAATTTAATTTTTGGCTTATTGGATAAAGTGTTTTTATATGCTCATTTATTACATTCTAATGTGGAAAATATTTCTCTCAGAATTTACTCTCAACTTTGCGTTTCAGCAGACGATTTACGTTCAAGAATGTCTAACAGAAACATTGTTTTAATAGGTGATGAAAATTATAAAATAGATGTAACTTCAGGAGAACTTTTGAGTAAAATTGAAAATACACGTAAGCATAAAATAAAGCCAGGCTACTCTGGTATTTTCAATTCTCTCATGTCGTAGCAAAATGAAACCAAACTGTGACAATTTCCAACCCTAGTCCACCCAAGACAAACAACCCTTATGGTGGACCCATTTAAAAGGGTCCGTCGATCTATTTCAAAGGGTGCGCGGACCCTTTTTAAGGAGTGTGCACACCCACTTAAAAGAGTGCGCGAATCCATTTGGAAGGGTGCTAACCTATTTAAAAGGGTGCGAACCCAATTAAAAGAGTGTGAGTTTATACATCTTTTAAAATGGGTTTCGTTCACTTTAGGCAAGGGTTAACTACAAACGTAGTTGAAGCGTGAAAGTATTTCTTAATTCGAGAATGGGTTTAACCCAGGAAGATGGATAGGGTGGATTGTATCTGTTGAGATGTAATTCATTTGATTTCTGCTCGGAAAATGAACCATTTCCTTAAATATTGTATTTAACGAATGGTGTGAAACGACGCGGACGAAACCCGTGTGATTGTGTATGTTAACCTAATAGGAAGAAATAGTCTGGAGTTTTACTGCTACTAACGTCAGAAAATAATATAAAAATAAAATAGAACTTAGAAATAAGAAAAGAATGGAAGCAAAAAACTACAACAGCAAAAATCTCCATGTCGCTTCGCAGCACTTGAGTCCTCTTTTCACCACCTCTCTTCCAACTGCAGGCGAGAAAACTCTCCTCAGAACTCGAGAACGAAATATCTCGTATTCCCGACAGGCTCTGTGTAGCTTCGCGGATAACAGGGGCGGTCTCCGGGTTTTCGCGAAAGATGAATAAGATGAATACATTCGTCTCTGGAAGCCGGAGCAGACACAGCGCTGTCCCGAACCGTGTTCCATTAGCGAAAGGGGTGGACGGGCCGCGTGGGAGAGAGGGAGGAAAGGGTGAAGAGGAGGAGGAAGAGGAAGAAGAAGAGGAGGAGTGTGAGTTCTCGCAGGCAACGCACGCGTCTGTGTGGTGAGGCTCAAAGAACAGTCGAAAAATACACTTGCCATGGGTTTGCATTTCTTTTCTTCTGTTGCCTGTCTTTATATCTTCTTTAGGCTTCTGCTTACATTAACATAAACCTTATTCAAAAAGTGGAAGTACACTAGTACAACAAATTTATGATCTTGTTTCCACAATGCATTCATTACATCTCTTGACTTAATCTTATTTTGTTCTTTTCTTGCATGACCTAATTATATTATACTCGTACCTCTCATGATTTGTTCAGTCTGGGCTTTGAATTCCGTTGAAAAAATAGTTGAGGAAAAGCCGTGGAGAGGTCTTCATGGTGGCGAAGTAGAAGTGAGGCTATGAATAATAACGCACTCTCAGTTTTAGATGTAAAGACAAGTTTACGTTTAAGTTTTAAAATCTGACTTAGTGAATTTTTATAAATAGAACAACTGAGGGAAATCTTTCAGCATTCAGTCAGACGCCTGGAATATTTTCTTTCATTATGGAAACAAAGCGATAAAAATAACTATCTTAAAGTTCCACTTTTTAAAAACTCTGTTACTACATTGTCCTGTCTCTTACTATGAGAAATAAAATATTTACAATCATCTTCACAATAAAAAAAAATTGGGATCTATGCACTAACGAAAATTTGAAAGTAAAGAAAATGAGTAATACATTTTAATTCATTGGCGACTAAATTGTTTTTTTTTTTTTGAAGCATTAACAATGGACATTCATTCAAAATGCATTTTAAAGTTAAGTAACAATAAAACAAAATGCTCATTGAATTAAAATATCATTCATACTACGGTAAAACAGGAAGAGTATTTAGAGATCTGAGTGTACATATGACTTTGATGCCGAGGTCAAATACGTCACAAAAATTTCTAATGAACAAACTTTCGTGTTTTCTAAAACCCATTACTCTCCGTACTGATTACGTGACGTATGTTTGAAGCTATTGTACGTCGATTCGTACGTACGTTTACTTGTAACCTTTCTGAAGTGTAGCCCGTATAAGAATAAAAGAGTTCGTTGTAGTTGCACAAACTACAGGTAGAAACGGAATTTATAACGGTAAATCTCCCACGTATCTTGGTGGATATATTTCAGATGGTTCCTCGTGCTGTTTGCAAACTATTTGAAGCGTCCACCATCTCTCGTTAGATTCCTGATGACCTCCGTACTACTAACACTATTAGTACTACTTATATAATACAACACATCGTTCATTGCTTTACATCTGCAATAAATAATACAAATCAAATAAGTAATGATATTAAGTATCTATATAATATAAACATGTAATATTAGATTATTTGAGCATTGAAACATTCAGTAAGAATAAATTTATATTTTAAAAAAATTCGGATATCAAAACACAAAAAAGAGCAAAAAGTAACGAAGATCTTCGAATGTCATATTACAAAATATACCATATTAATTCTTCTTCTCTCTGAATGCAGAATCTGTTTCATTGCAGAATGCCACAAATATAGCTCCCCCTCTGGCACTGAAATAATTTCCTCTTGCTCCCTTCAGCTGGTTGGCCACAGTCATACGCATAGCTGTCACAGCTGCACAACCCTTCCTGTTCCACCCTTTTGTCGTCTTCTATAATATGATACCCATATCCGACATTTCTACTTCCAGTAACATCGTTTCAATCCCACAACAAGCTTCGCAACATTACGCTCCCAACCCGGTATCCTTAATCACAGGAATTCCTCTCTCTTTCCGTCTTCCTCTCGTGCTGTGCAAACCCTTTGCTCTAATATCAATTGCCTCACTAAGGGCATGAGAAATTCATTTCGTATATTGCTTTCTTGCTGAAGTGAGAGCCGAGCAGCAAGGACGAGATCATAAAAAAAAAATTGGGTTCAATCTAGACTTGAAAGTATGCTTCATGTTCAAATCAGTGAAACTTACTCTACTGCACTAATTACCAAATGAAAGAGAGTGAGTTTAGAGAACACAAATCAATTCACCTTTAAGAACAAAATTTGAATCTCACCGGATATTTGTTATGGTCCACATTTTCTTGATATGTCTATATTATAATCCTTCCAATCTTTGTCACTTTTATCTTCAGTATTCCTGAGTGTACCATTTTATCAAACTTCTTCAGTAAATTAATTTACTGTCGAGTAGCACGAATATTGTTTGGAAGTACTTCATATGACTGACTTCACTCCTCGATACATAGACGTGTTATCTTTATTTTGTAAAATGTATCGTGTGTATTTTCAACAACTGTAAATGCAAGTACGTATGATTCTAGTTCCAAACACCCTGTCTCGTGTCTTAATTATGATTATCTATGTTTTCAGAGTGAAAATTCGTTTCTATAACTACGGTGCTGCATATTTTCCGCCACCAAATATCATATCTTATTTTTTTAAACATAAAATATCGGTTCACCAATCTTTGTTATTCATTCCAGCAAAGAAATTCAGGTTTTCAGTTTCAAGAATGATTGTAACAGAAAACCACGGTTAACATGCAGTTCTCCATTCTTTTTAAAATATTTTACCATGAACATTTGCCTCTTAATGACTCATTATTGCGAAGACTCGATGAGTGAAAATCATATAATAGTGTATTAATCGTAACTGTAGTTTGATGCTTCTGGCAGGCTTCTTACAAGCTTTTATTTAACTTCACCCGTTAGTTAGGTTGTTTGTACCTTTGGGCCAAATCTTGCAATTGAATTTTAAACCAGTTCCCCCAGCCGATTGAGCTGAAATTTGACATACACACATGAACCCGCTAAAAATGCAATATTGTGTCTAACTCAAATAAAACCTTTCTTAAATGTATATTTAATTTTATTTCGAGATAACAAGTGGTGGACTATATCCCGGAAGCGTTCCCTGAAATGCAATAGGTCTCTTCATAACAATTAAGTAACAAATTGCATAACCTACACCTTTTCGATATTACTTCTTATCTCATCATTATGAATATCGAAGGAAATTCTTTCGCGATAACCGGTGATTGAACAGTGATTTTTGCGATTGAGCAACAAACTGGTGATTAAGAAAAGCGATTGATCTTCTTATTTGATCATCATTACGATCGTTTCTCAAAGGGCTGTATATGCTATCGGAAGATGTATCACACCAACACTTAAATTAATGTCACTTACTTAAACACAAAGTTTGTAATTAAATAGTTTTTTGTTATTGTGAACATGCGAACGAGTAAGATTAATTATTATGACAAATAAACAAACAAATTCTAACACTAAAAATAGAAAATAATAAATAAAATCCTTTTGGAAAACAAGCTATTATTTAAGCCATGTTCTGAAACGAATAAAATAAGTTAAGGTTTTTATGATAACCATTTTCTGAGATAAAGATAGTAAGCACGTTTATTTTTATTAGAATGTGATATATGTAAGGAGGTATTAGCGTTTGGCGTTGCGTTACCTTAATAAAAAACTAAATTTAGTTTATTCATTTTAGTTTTCATTTTAGGCTTAAATAAAAACTTGTTTTTCAAAAGGTTTTTTATGTATTATTACATTGATGCTCAGCATATGCTGATATGTTAAGATCAGTAATAACTACTGTAGAGGACAAATAGACTTTTGACTAGTGCTCAGCCTTTTCAATACTGAAAAATTTGGTGTAACAATTTAATCTGACGGTAGAAATTATCAAAACTATCATTAATTAAACGCAAGAAACTAACTGTAATTAAATATTTTACTTCTATTCACGTTCATTATACTATCAAAATAAATAATTTTAGACTTACGACCTCAAGATGGACGAATAATATACTAAGTGTACTAAATAGTTCAAAATATGTACTATTCGTCCATCATGATGTCGTAAGTCTAAAATTATTTACTTATTAAATATTTTAACTTCGGTTACATTCAACAAGCAGATAAAACGAAACAAAAGTTGATGAAACCGGTCGAAAGTCCCCAACTAACATGAAAATTATATTCATCAGTATTACAAAGTGATTGCTGCTGTGTCCTTAGTCCTCTATTTCTCACCCATTAGCAGAGTCTCCTCCACTGCAATGCGTAGATGACAGAGACACAACGCAGAGTACCATGAGGTCTCGGGCATTAATCTCCAAGACACACGTCAACCAGCAATAGAGAAGAAGGGACCGCGTAGCTATGGAACGTGAGAACGCTGACGCGTAGAATGCCAGTGTTTGAGTTCAAACAATTTGTGCAGCAGATTTGATTTTATTCTCTCTGTATATGAATGAAACATTATATCTTATAAATGCATATATATGACGGTGTTTTATTACCTTGATACTGACAATAGAATTAAACAGACAAGAAATAGGAAATATCACTGATCATTGTTCTAGTTGAGTAGATAGAGATGAAATTATGTTAATTTTTAGAAAAATTAATTGGAAAATTTTGTTATGTCACAAAATTATTATTACTGTTTTACTAACCCTTTAGCCTCACTCGCGTGCCATGAATGATTATGGACAAATATTCTTTCTTAAATTACCATTGATATCAAAGAAACATTTTAATGTTGGAAGTTCGGTAGTGATGGTGTGTAATTTACTTTATTATCTTTAATCGTCTTTCTTTATAGATTAAATTTAGAAGATGACTTAACACTGTTTACTGAAATAAAACTTTCACGTGTTTATCCCTTAGGATTTCGAATAGGATATCAGAAAAGTTTCTTTTTGATGTGAAAGGAGTAAGAAAATAAATTCCAAAACTAAGTAT
Source organism: Laupala kohalensis (assembly GCA_002313205.1). Lineage (NCBI taxonomy): Eukaryota > Metazoa > Arthropoda > Insecta > Orthoptera > Trigonidiidae > Laupala > Laupala kohalensis. Next base: position 568,478 of record NNCF01126132.1, read on the forward strand.
CTACTGCATTATTACNTATTATTATAGTGTTTATCGAGATTATTAAATTGAATTACTGTTTTCTTAATTTTGAGAATTATAAGAGCAAACATCCAATGTTTTTAAAGACGTGGAAAACCTAAACTAAACACGTGACGATGGGAGATAGAAATCTAATTTCCAGAACTCATTTTTATTTTTAGTTTACAATACTTCAGTTATAGAACGGTTAAACATCATGAATGGTTAGACCAGTTTCCTCGGACCAGTTTCATTTCAATATACATAATCAAATTAATGTATCGAAAGTTTCAGTTATAGTTCAACTTGGATAATTCGAACTTAAAGGGACCTGATAAAAATTTGTAATACACCTCTTCTCATAATTAGATAAATAAGAACTATAATATTTCAGTTTTTAATTTGTTTCATACGTAAAATACTATAAAATGCAAAATAAAAACAAACTCGTAGAAAAGCTAATGTTATTTAAACAAAAACTGTTTAATGTAAAAAGTACTCATACATATTCACTTTCAAAATTTATCCTTCAAAAGCTAAGCTTATTAGTATACAGCAATGATAAAGTGCTGGATGCAGTATAGAAGCAATTTTAAAAATATTGTGAAATAATTCTGAGGATTTTGTTTGCTTTTGGTAGATTAGCGAGAGAATATCAAATTCAGCAACTCGAAACTGCACTGGAGTCGGCGAATGGGAGCAGGAATGGGAAGAGTGATCTGCGCTCTCTTACAACTTTCCTCAAAACATGAGATAATAATAGGTCACGTTATTGAAGATGATTACAGGGTTTGCCGACCAAACAATAACAATTTTGTCTTCAAGAATACGTGAAGGAGGTTCAAAACAATCGAATTCAGCCATGATTTATCAATAATGGACAATAATATTTAATAATAATTTTTATTAACTGCAAATGGGAAGATCTTGCCCTGTGGCAGAATATAAGAAAATACAATTAAGTATACAAAAAAAATATATATTACAGATAACTGAAATTAAAAATTGTTAAATAAATAATTAAACTATATGATTAAACTACTATTAAAATGTCAAATTTAAAACATTTGACGGTGAAAACAATAAAAGAAAATTAAGGCTTATTTATTGCTTTTTAATAATATTAAATATAAAAACACGTGACACTGAAAAAATTAAAACTTAATAATAACTAATTGCATATTTTACGGCGCTTGACACGAAAATTTAACCCCTTTGGTGCTCTTCATTTCACATTTCCCTTCCCTCTATGATAATTCTAGGGACGAAACTAACAGTACGAATTAAAGGTAAAATCGAATTAAGAAAGTTCGAATTAGTCAAATTCGACTTTACTGGGTCAGACAATGTTCCAGAAACTACGCTTGAAAACTATTCAAGATTATATGTAACTGCAGTTTAGTAATTCTCCAGGTTAAATTTTACTCGTAATCGAAAGTTATTATTCCCGAGAAGACAACTCTTATTGCGTTCCTAATTTCAAATCGTATATATCCTTCCATTTCAATGTACGTCACACGTATTTCTATTTCCTACGAAGATATTCCGTCGCAGTAATAAATAATTCATCTCATGGGTCTAAGAAGCCTCGCAAGTGGCACCATTGTGGCGTCGCGACGTCATAGGCTGTGTATGCTTGCTTCCGCGACGAGCAACGCGAGGCGAGGCGGCGTCGGCGTCGCAACAGCAGCGACACGGCAAGCTCAAAGCGGCCGCTACAAAGTGATATAAATGCCCCACCTGAGGAAGGAACCTCGCGTAAAATATCTCGCGCAATCTCTCATCTTGTTAAGCGTCTCGTAGCTTCTGGCGCTACTTCTCCTGGCGGCGTTTTCTCGTTCCTGGAAAGGTCCTCAGTGGGACCTCAGTGTCACACGCAACTCGGGCTCAGAACGAAATGAACAAAGAGATGAAGAATGATGAATGCAAAGAGAAGAGATGGCGAAAGAGAGAGTTAAAATTTTGTAATTATACGAGTGACTTAAATTGTGAAGGAGTAGTTATAAAAAGAGAGGAGAATAATTGGGTAAAAAATTTACTCCACGTATAGAGAAGAATGGAAAACCTGACAAGATAACGTCATCCAATTTTCGTTATATTAATAAAGTTATTTAATTTTATTGCACATCCAAATATTGCAATTGAGTTACCAAACAAGGAAAGGGTAAAGAAGAAAAGGAAAATTATTTTAGTACCTTATTTTTCTTAAAAAATTTAATAGTTTTTGTTAAATAATATTTTGACTCTAACTATAAAACATTATGAATTAGTCGTGATAATTTAAAAAGTTCACATTAATAATAAACAAAATCTTATCACAAATCTCATACAAACTATTCAAAGAAACTAAGTGGGAACAAGATGATGGAGTTTTGTTTTATAAAGCAATTTCCTTATGACGAGTAGCGAAAATTTCTCGTGAGTTTAAGTAAAATAACGTCAAAATTGGGAAGGCGCACGCAAAGCACATAAAATTGCGCCACGCAGGGGACGATTTCAAGTGAGAAACAGAGCCTTCGTGCGTGGAGGATGCAATTGTAGGAATAATAACACGACGTCTCGCTCGAGGTCTACGGTGCTACCAACTGCTACTGATGTTTAATCAAAAATACTTGTGTGCGTTTAGTTGTTTGTGATCCAACTCTCGATTCAAATGTTTTCTTTGCGGTTCTTGTCATTCAGAAATTTTCTGTCAATTGCTCGGTAAAACATGTAATTAAGATACACTTTTGTCACCCTCTTTCGTATGAATGGGAAAATTTTAGGGATACAATGTTTTAAATTTTCAATATAGTGTCTACGTATGGTGAAAACGATTTAGGTCAAGGGTCGGCAACCTTTTTTGGCCGCGGGTCAAAATCAACCAAAATGTGAGTATTAAAGAGACGTTTGGATCAGATAAATTTTCGTATTAAAACAGTCTTTTAGTAAATAATAAGATATATTTTATTAAGAAAATAATTACTAACATAGTTGAATGAACTTTATTTATAAACGTTCTTTTTGATATCAATGGCTCCCCTGATGTTGAACTTGTGATGTCAATTTAGTCAAGTCTGGTTTATAGTTAGTCGTTTTAAGACGAATACAAGCATCTGAAATTATCAAATGGGTGACTCGGTGACCCTCGGGTCATAGGTTGTCGACACATGATTTAGGTCATTTAACATGACAACTTTAAACAGAGAAAAGAAATGCCGAGAATAATAAAAGTTTACGTCTGCGGTAACCTGTATTTCAATTACCATTATGTGTTAGATCCGCAGTATTTGTACCACCACGATTCAAACAAATGTTACGAGATATCGTTCACAATTCTCTTAAACATTCACAACCATTTTCGAGTGAAGGGATGTGTGGAAATAGCGATGTCCGCCACCCTCTTTCGAAACAATTATACGGTTTCCGATCCATCCAAGGGATTTTGATGGAATTTATAAAATTTGCTAGAGGTAATATATCTCCTATCAATAATGTAACCCATTAAAACTGGAGCGTATATAAATCAGGTAAAGGTTTCTCATTTAGCAGCGGTGGTCTATTGGTAGTGTCTTAGCCCCCAAGTTTCCGTTGAGTGGTAGAACGAGTGTTTAAACCTGGTCAGCCGAACAAGGTGAGGTTGAGGTGTTTTCTATTGGGGTTTCCCACACATACTCCAGACAAATGTCGGTTTGGAACACATCATCTCCGAAATCCCTTACACAAGTCCCGGTTAAGTGGAAGAGCTTTATTGTCCAAGGTTCTTCATTAAACACGAAATAAAAAATAAAATTTATTTTACGGAACAAAAACCAAAGTTCGCAATAGATTCTCAAGTTAATTACCATAAATGATTTATCGCGGTGTCATTAAGAAAATAAAGTTTAATGCTGAGTCATGCAATTTTGAGCCAAAATTCGCTCATTCCTTATAGGAAGCAAGCAAGATTGCTTGTAATATATCCCCCAGCAAATGTTCTATCCGATAAATCGAACAAGAACTAAACAAACCACAAGATAATATCATATAGTACTCATGTAAAATGATTGATATTCCTCGGTAGAGCTTGTTAGATTTAAACTAGATAACGATATGTTATCGAAAATACCTCGTTCGTCTTCACAATGAATAAACTTCTTTGGCTATAAGTTAGTCCGGCAAGAAAGTTCAGTTCCGAGTTAATTTCATATTTTGAAGATTTTGTTTCCAGTAGAGTTGTTTTTATCTGTGAAACATCAGCAACAAATAGAAAGCAAGTGATACCTCGTTCTTCGCTTGGCACGACTGCCTGAACGAGACACGCGAGGAGGTCACATCGCTAGACAGCCAAAGTGGAGTTGTTTCCGCTTGCAGTGAACATTTTCAACTCGAGTTTGTAGAATCGTCCTTCGTTCGGGAGTGAATGTACGTTCATTATACGCAGTTGGATGTTGGGGAGGCGACACTAGTATTCATTTCTGAGTATAAATGATAGATGTGGTGTTGTCTACTGGTACAATATTTATTAATGACTCTAATGAACTTGATGTTGGCGAACCCTAAAACCCCAATTAAAAAAAAATATATATTTATTCAAAAGAAAGTACTTTCGTCAGCATAGATAACATCTTCAGTCTAAAATAAAATGAAATACAAAAACAAACAGCGTTAAGGAAACAAAATACAAGAATTAATCGTTAAGATTGTGAAAATTGTGTGATTTAAAAATAACAAACTTTCATGATTTGAAAATAACAAAATTTACATCCTTAACGCATTGCTTATATTTTTGTATTTCATTTTATTTTAGACTTAAGATTCCAGCTAAGCTAATTCAATTTCTTTTGAATAAATATTGTACTAGCAGACAACACCACATCTGTCATTTATTCTCATAAATATTGTAACCTACAGATTTTATATTTAAATGATTCTCATAATTTTTAATGTACGATTTGTTTTATAATATGTATTTCTCGTTTCGGTCAACTAAGAACCACGATGCCGTGTGTTAGTAAGGCCCAATTCTATGTGAGTTTACTCACTAGACACACCGTGAAACATTTTGGGGGCAACAGCGTCTAGATGGAATCTAGATTGCCTTATTACGACTGCGATGGTAAGCCGCTGAGGGTAAAATTTTCAGTCATCATAGCTATATGAACTTAGACATAGTAGCGAAAAGCTACAAATTTTTCTAGTCCCGCTGGGAATCGAACCCGAGATATCTCCGTGACAAACGAGCGCGCAATATTTTTTTATTTGAGCTATCGAAGGGGCTGATTTTGTAATATATTATATTTAATATGAGTATAGTATGTCAGTATTTTTGCTTTTCTCATATATATATATATATATATATATATATATATATATATATATATATATATATATATATATATATATATANTTTCAGAAAGAAGGAACACATTAATAAAGAAGGGGACTAAGTATTTAAAGTTTTCGATGAATCCCGTTATTACAGGCAAATCATGAAAATGAAAATGAACACTGTCAACTAGAGACTCCCGAATATTAAGTAAAAGAAAAAGGTTAAGACGTTAAGAGTTACCTTTGCTTCCAATTTTGAGAGAATTCACCTAATAGACGCCAGGTAATGAAGTGCGATGTTTTCCACATTTATTTTGCTTTTGGTCTTTTATACTGATAAGATATGAAGCCAGAAAGCTATTTCTTGACTCAAAACACTTCAGGACTAAAAGGATGCCAGGACTGAAGAGAGTAAAGATAACTTTCACATCTTTCTTAGCCACTATCTCATCTTTCCTGACTTCGTTCCTTACATCAATCTCTCTTTAGGTAAAGTAAGCTTACGCAGTGCTTGCACACCATCACAGTCATTAAAGACGAGATCTCGTTGGTGAAATTAAGAGTTCTTAGAATGCTTCAAAATTTTAACCGAAAAAAAAAATTCTTTCTATAATTCGAAGTTTTTTTTACACTTTGTGAGGAAAAAAAACTTATTGTTGATCAGAGAAGGAAAGAACAACTTGGAAGAATATTTGCTTTGAAGAGTTGTCTCAAAGAAATAGTTGTCTACGATTTATTTGGAGCCCGAGGGCGCCCCAGCACGACAATAGGTTGTTGTCTTTCGCTTACTTTTCTCGTAACTGCTTGGACTGTGCGGTCACGGGACCCGCGAGGAAATGGCGAACGACGGGAAAGAAAAGGAAAGAGAGGTACGTTTGGGAACAAAGGACACGAAACTCGCGACGCACTGAAGAAAATGAGCTTCCTTCTCTTTCTTTGCCGAAGTATTATGTTGAGAGTATAGCAGATAATGATTGTCCCTTGTATCTCTTCGTTAAGAAGAATGCGTTGTAATATATGATGATGTTTTAAAAGCCACATTCGTAAAAAATGACAAAGAAATACAAGAATAAACTGATTAACAAATAATGTTTTCGTAAAACTTAATTTTTAATAAATTATTAAATAATGATAAACCGTCGCATTTGGTAAAGTGCAACAAAACAGGACTAAGATTGTCTTATTTATAACCACCCCAACAAATATCCCTGTCATTTGATGAACAAGGAAATAATTAAAATGAAAAATTCTCTTCGAACTTGACAACGTTTTGATACAATATCATAATCGGCGCTAGAATTATCATAATTCTATAATAATTATACAGTATCATAATCG